>PNEQ01093330.1:0-46047 GCA_003012365.1 Medauroidea extradentata | reverse complement strand
CTGAGACGAAGCTCTAGATATAGAAGGCAACCTTCATATCTTAAAGATTTCACCACCTAGGAGGGGGTGAATGTACTAGAAAATGTAGTTATCTTTGACTAATTTCTCTTTGTTGTTTAACTTTAAGTATGACTATCTTGCAAACTAGAACATCAGATCTATTCTGTGAAATAAAGCCTAATTCAGGTTTAAATGTTCTAACTTAATTTAAAAACCAGATCATTTGCAGACCACACATTAATCGATTTTTGCTAGTAGAAATAATAACTTCCATGTTCACTGCGTTTTTTGAAGCAGAATTTTTGCCTTCACTTTGGAATCAACAAGAAAGAAAATTTTTTTAATATAGAACGTCGAAGGGTAGAAAATGGAAGAAAAATCTATGTAGAGGTCCGGCTACGAAGACTTTCTCGAGTAAGATTATGCCTCGAGACGATTTTTTCTGCCTTATAATTCCTTTTGAAGAGAATCTACGAGACCTGGCGCTGCATTTGTTCCTGTTGGAAAGCAGCGGGGAAATTTTTTCTACGACTGAAGAGTAGAAGATATCCAGGCCTTCTCGTTTCTGTCTTCCAGGAAATATGTTGGGCGAATCCTAGCCTGGCATTACCTCTTACTGGCCAACTGGGAGAAGAATTGTACGACGTGGAGTACTACGTTTCCCTTGATACCAATATTATTTTATAATTTCGAAACTCAGGAGAGTTTTCGAAATTTCTTTCTTCACGGTGGAGACTTCAACGGTAAGCAGTCCCAGCCCTCCCGTAGCGACAAGAAAAAAATTCCAAACCATGAAATAGTTTCAGAAAATGTGGACAACTCTGCTTAAATTTAAATTTTGAGGACATTAATTTTTTTAAAGTAGTGCAAAATTTTAACCCCACGAATACTCTGGATAAGATGTCTCAAGCTGAATCCTCACAATTTTTGCAGTATTTCTTAAAAACGAACAGAAGAATTACTCTAAATTATATTGCCACAAAGTAAAGAAGTTTGAAGGAAACGTTACCCTACCATTCTGGCTAATATAGTGGAGGAAATAATAAATTTATATTTTTCTTTGACTCGTCACACTGAACTAACATCCGACATTTAATTTTCAATTTTATTCTAATACAAATTCACAATCTAGTAAGAGTCTAGGAAAGCAAATATTTAATTAGTACTCAAATTTGTTTCCATTTCTTAATTGCAAAGTCACTGATTATTTCTTTTTACAATAATACGTTACGGAATCTTATTGATGATCCAATTTATGTTTCTTTATGAGCCCTACTAATATTCTTTTAAGGTTATATGTAATAAATTTGGTTCTTTTCACAGCACTTGTTTTCTCTCAGGTTACCATAATTGTTTTAGTTAATTTTATTTTACCAAGTCGTACAACCCAGGGCTCATACACTAGTAAAATAATGGGTAAGCTATATCTGCCCAAGTTAAAGTTTTTATTTGGAGATATTACAGAGAGTAAAAGTGGAGAGAGCAAGGTTATGTTACATGTATAACAGGAATTTTAGTTAGACATTTATATTGATTCGATGTCATGTACAATGTAAATACAGTAAGTTAGGTTAGAGTCAGGTAAAATATCATTGTAATCAGAATAGTTGTTCGGTGTTATTCAATTACAATAATTTGTAATGTTACTTTTATTTAATTTGGTGTTGCATTCAGGCGAGAGGTGCAGGGTTTAAAAGGAATGTGGAATTGTGTCATGGCCAGCTAACCCTCAAACAGGAGGGAAGGGAAAGTTGAAAACATAGGCTCAGAACTATACAGCGACCTTGAGCTCGCGTGAGACCAAGCTCTGAGGCTGTGAAATAGGTTAGCATAGACGCGTGGCAACGCTAACCCCTGCTGTACAGTGTAATATTAATTTTGTTCAGAGTCATCATAAATGGTTAAAAGTAAGTAAGTTCAAATGCACGTTAATGTTAACGTACATTTATTTGGAAAAGAAAGAGTGTGTGTATATGTATGTATGTACATATACATGGAAGAAAGGCCGTGTTTGATATTGTCAGCCACCCGCAGAGAGCTGCGATTGTTTGGAAGTGGTAGTGGGTGTTTCGAGGAAAGAACACCGCGAGGGCGCGAAGTAGAAAGCTGTAGCCGTCGCAAGGTGTGTACGGACCCGGAGTCGACGCCGGCTTTCGCGGGAGTCCGCGAATATAATTAAGCTCTTGTCGCGGTCACCAAGATGTGGACCAACCTCGAGAAGTTATTTATATTACTCTCTGTGTGGTCGTCACCAGGAGTTGCCGCGAAAGCAGGCATGTTGAGCCCGAGATTTATATATATACTGTATCGGTATTGTATGAATATATATTGTTATATGTATGTTGTGTTATATGTATGCACACTTACACACGTACATATATACTACATATATATATCCTCAACTGAGAGACACGGCAGTGCGCACTTTAATTATTGAGAGAAGGAACAAGAGCGCAAGGTTTCGAAACGATAACGCACATAGAATATCGTATCATGTGGGACTGACAAACCAAGGTCGGAGCTTCCGAAATTTGTTAAGAAGTAATTTCCTGTGTTATTATTATTATTATTCAGTATTAAGAGTACCTCGTGTAAATACTTAAACGTCCGTGAAAGTTAATGTAGGTATTTCGCTTCGACATACTTAAACAATCGAGAAAAGGATCGTCTGATGGTATATATTTCAAATTCAGAAAACATCTTTCCACTGGTATATACCTCTTTCTTTGATCAGTACGGATCTCATCCTTTCTGCATAGCAAGGCACGATTTAACAATACTGATAGGCAGTCATACTTTATGCTCTCGTGACGACCTCAACTAGCGCCGTTCTTTGAGAATTACATTGCCAAGTTAATACAATCAAATAATCTACACGACACGACGATAATATACATTCACAGTTTAGTTGTCACTGATATCTCAGTGTTAGGAAATTAATTACTTCTCTTACTTGCACCATTCTTCCGTAACATTTTATGCATAGTTTCCTGAATCTTAATTTGGTATCTTGATTCTCGCACTGTGAGAAAATCAGCGTCAATAACATGGCCAAAACGTTTCACATATCTGGCAAACCTAATTTAAGAAGGCCATTAAACAAAGAAAAAATAGTTGTAGGATTGATGTAACGTTCAGTCTTTATGAAAACATGCTCTTTTAATGATTATTATTTAAAAAGGTTTGTTGTCAGAGACGATTATTATTTTTATGTTAATGTATTTCTAATAATTGTTTTGATTATTCGTTTGCGCATTATCATGGTTACCAGAGGGGTTAGTTATATCCAGTAATATTGTCATCGAGTAAGATAATAAAATAAAAATTGGCATCGGTGCGTCGGCATAGTCTAACTAATTTTAAAAAGAAATTTTAACTTACTATGCGAGGAATATTCCTTGACCATAAAATGAATTTTTCCGTACAGTTGTTAGGTAATATTCTAAATGTACTTGGGAATATTTTTTCTTAATTACTGGTGTAAATTTGCTTAACGTACATGTAGGAATTTAATTGATTTCATTAGAAATATCTTATTGTTGGGTGAATTTTTTTCAGTGCAAACGTTTTTTCCTGTTAAGGTTATCGTATCTGTACCCTTAAAAATATGCTTTATATGTCAGTAGATAAAGGTCACACTAGTAGATAAGTTCAACATAGTAAAGTTGTTTAACGTAAATATAACTATTCTTGATCATGAGCTACTATGCATGCTTTTTTTACAGCTCTTCCACAGCACCCACGTTCACTCAAGGAGAGAAAACTTCACCTTGATGGTAAAATAGTTGGAGGAAATGAAACAACTATTCAAAAGTTCCCATACACAGTACGTAGCATAGTAGTACACTTATAAAATTAAGATATTTGTTAAAAGCGATTTTTAAAATTGCCGCTAGAAGTCATCCATTGTATCAGCACTTTCTGAAAACTGAATTTAAAGGCCCTTTTACACAATCAAATTTGGCTTCAATTTTCTATCAAGTTTATTGAATTCAGTTTCTTGAATGTCATGCGACGTCACGTAGACATCATAACCGCGGCCATTTTGTCTTTCAATTTATTGAATGTCGTGAATTTCGTCAAAAATTTTCGTTTTGAACATGTTTGAAATTTTCTTGAAGCAAAATATTTAGGAATGGAGTAGAGGTTTTTCTGACAGTATTAATTCAAATAACGCATTAGTTGAGTTGTGCATATTAATATACTCATATTAAAAATAAAACAGAGCATCCTATTTCTTTTAAATAATATGTGTACAATAATAAGAAGACATTTTGTAATAACTAAACCAAATAATTTTGTGTCGTGCAAAGTTAGTAGATAATCGCAAAATAGGTACAATATATATTTTTTTCATAATTTGATCACAAATCGTGTGATAACTTTTCAAGTGGTCCCTATAATCTTTATTGAATAAAATTTCTTGAACCTACATGCTATTCAATAAATTTAATTCAAGAAATTGTATTCAATAAATATTTGATCGTGTGAATTGGCCTTAACACGCATGAACAGATTTTAATATTATGAAATTTGCAGTGTCCTATGTGAACTATCCTCAGTGTCATAGAAAATGGTTCTACAAGGATGGCATTCTTATACGTTGTCTAAAACAAATAACATTCTTGTATAATTACTTAAATAATAATGACAAATAAAAACATCTTGTCAATTTCCATGCTTAGTATTTAAAATTAAAGTAAATTTATAATTTACCAAAGAAAAATACAATTTTCTTTCCGAAAATCTTTTCCTACCGCAGTTCTGTTAAAAATTATGAAAAAATTCATTTTATATGAAAAAGTTACCTTTTAAATCGATGCTTTAATAAGTTTCCTTCCATCTTATTTGTTACATGTATTCCCCATACCACGGTCGAAGAAGTGCAGGTCTGGGCATTCGCCTCTCTATTAATGATATGGAGTTGATCCTACGAGCTATATAGTTAACTGTTTTTTCCAGTGTTAAATTTATAAAGTAAATGAAGATTGCTGGAGCCTTTTCTTAAATTTGTGAGCGAAGGAAGTATTTCATAAAAAATAAAAAATACGTTTTGATAAATTGTTTATCATAGTGGAATTGAAGTGAGCGGAGTTTGAGTCCGACCGCCCTAACTGAAGCGCCAATAAAACACAATATTCTCGGTAACTTGGTGAACTACAGCCAAACAGCAAGGAGGTCAAGTTTCCAGGCGAGTGTCCAGACCTGTTCTTCTACGGCCGTGGCTGCGAGATTGGTAGCTCCTAACAACTGTGTCAAATACAAGACGAACATCAGAGTTTATACTAAAGTCTACGAGACTTTTGTAAGACAGTATTGTATTATCTATGTGCCATGTATTAAAGGGAATTACGTTTTTGTCTATGGAAGAAATAATAATAATGGTTGTGTCTGTAGTTTCGTATAAAAAACGGAAATATAAAAGGAGGTACAATCAAGTAAGTTGTATTTAATTTATTATGTATTCAACATAATTGGCGACCGCGACAGGACATTTTAAATAAGATTTATTTATAATCAAAAGTGATCTGACTGTGATGTAACATAAGTTACTTTTTTTTTTTTTTAAAAAAGATGAGTGTCTCAATTAACAAAAAACGACTGGCTTTGAGGTCAGTATTCTCAAAATTATGTATCAAGTTTAACGATTTATTAAAAGAAGAAAATACAGACTTAATATCAACAGAAACTCATTTTAGAGTTCTTGAAAATGATTTTACAATATTAGATCAAGAAATATATGATACTTTACTTGTTGATGAGTCGCCGAGAAGTGAAAAGAACCTAGTTGAAGAGATGGAGTCTGTAGATAAGTATAATTTGAAGTTTTATGAGTTGAGAGCTATCATGAAAACCATTAACTGTAAAGACTCTGTTGTTGGTGAAAATACAGTTAACAAACGAAGTAAAAATGTTTTACGTTTACCTAAATTAGAGTTAATTAAATATTGTGGCGGAATATCAGGTTGGATTTCGTTTTGGTCTCAGTTTCAAAGAATTGATACATATGATACATTAAGAGGTGAAGAAAAATTGCAGTATTTAGGCCTAATACAAGCCACATCAATTGGGTCTCGTGCTCGTGATATAGTTTAAAGCAATTACAAAAAGGCTCTCCAGACACTTCAAAATAGGTTTAGACGTAAAGACCTCCTTATTGAATACTATACCAGAGAATTGTTGAAACTTGTAGTTGACAATAATGGTTTGAAGTTGTGTACGCTGTATGGTAGACTTGAGACCCAAGTAAGAGCATTGGAGTCATTGGAGTCAAAATTATGCTGACATTCTTTTCCCACTAATTTAATCTTGTTTGCCAGTGGAAATTCTCAAAATTTGGCAAAGGTCTAAAGGCAATCAGATTCAAGACATGAAGGAGCAGATGGATAGACTTATGGTTTTCTTGAAAACTGAAGTTGAAGAAGAAGAACGTGTCAGCCTTACACATTCAAATCCAGTAAGAGATAACCATAGAATTGCTAAGAGGATTGTTCAATGTCGGAGTGAAGTACACACACCTACGGCATGTACTCTCGTCAATGTTGAAACAATTCCTAAGAGTAACAAATGTGTATTTTGTAAAGGGAATAATAATTCTTCTAGTGAATGTTATAAAGCTAATCTTATCCAATACTAATAGGTGTTTTGCATGTACAAAAACTGGGTATTATGCTCGACAATGCAGCACTAGATGTATCGTTTGTCAAGACAAAATATACCATTGCCTTGCCATACAATAGGTGGAAAATGGTCATCAATGCTAAAGAGACAAGCGACGGAAACAGAAACTGAAAATAGATCACCTACATCATTCACTGTTAATAACTTAACTACACATTGTTACAGTCAAGTATTTTTACAAACTTTCACAGTATATGTTTGTAATGGTGATCGCATGAGTAAGGCAAGAGCATTGATAGATAGTGGGTCTCAACGCTCATACATTATCGAGACTCTAGCAAAAGAAATAGGGTACATACCATTAAGAGAAGAAAGTATTACACACTCACGTTTCGGAGGTATCTCGACTGGTTTGACGAAACATAAATGTTTACTTGTTCAACTGAAGAGTCTAGATCATGATTATTCATGTTGTTTTGAGGCTTTGGATCAAAAGATAATTGCTTCCACTGTCCCTTCAGTTACAATTGATCCTGCAATGGCTGATGAACTCCAGTATAACAAAATTCAACTATCAAACGACTCTGACAGAGCTATAGAAATTCTAATAGGGGCAGATATTGCTGGTAAACTATGGACTGGAAGGAAACATATATTGTCATCAGGCCTTGTAGTAATGGAAACTGTTTTTGGGTGGATGGTAATGGGTAAAAGAAACATGTCTAGGACAACAGTGGGTAACTTTCATCTTAATTCTAATCTTGCCACATCATTGACTCTTTTAAGTGTTACACAGACAAGTATCATTGATCTATGGAACCTAGAAGCTATTGGAATCAACGATCCAACAGAAAGAAAAACTAAGAGGAAAAAACTCGAGTAGTTATGGAACAGTTCAAGAAAAGTGTTAGTTTTAATGGCAGGAGGTATGAAGTCCAGTTACCTTGGAAAGAAGATATAAGCCTAGAAAGCCTACCCACCAACCGTGATTCAGTCCTGGGTAGGGTGAACCGGACAGCCAGGAAGCTCAAAATGAACAAGTGTCTTTTCAACGATTATAACCTAGTTATGAAATGTTGGTTGAGTGAAGGAATTATAGAAGATCAAGGGATGCAAATACTGGGCATTATTTACCACATAGACCAGTTGTCAAGGAATTAAGCACAACAAACAAAGTACGGCAAGTTTTCGATGGCTCTGCTAAATTGTAAGGGTTCCTTTCCTTAAATGAATGCTTAGAGGAAGGACCAAATTTAATCGAGCTCATTCCAAACAATTTACGTAAGTTCAGAGAAAAAGGTATTAGATTTGTTGCAGATACAGATAAAGCCTTTCTACAGATTGGACTTAATCCAGCTGATCGTGACTATCTGAAGTTCTTTTGGCGGGAGAGAGGTCAGCTGAGAGTTTTCCGTCATACAAGAGTAGTGTTGGGTATTGTTTTTACATCTTGTGAAAATTGCTCAGATGAGACTTCGTCTAAGATTATTCAACAATTGAAAAGAAGTTTCTATGTCGATGTTTTGGTGACTAGTCTAGATATCGTGGAAGAGATACAAGAGTTTGTAGACTGATTGTGTGATGTCATGACAAAGGCTGATTTAAACCTTCGAGGATGGGAGAGTATTGTAGACGGGACTTTCCCAGAAGAATCCACACTTCCAGGATTGAAACGGAACAAAGATGAAGATACACTTAGGGTAAATACGGAATGGTGGGAGAAGTATGTCTCACGAGAGAAATTAACCAAGAGGACAATGTTGTCAATATCACAGGATATTTTTTATCCGATAGGTATCGTTATTCCTGCCCCACACTACTTGAAGCTCGACTGGACGAAACGACGAATCACTAGATATCCGTCGATAGAAGTTTTTCTTATCGGATCGGACAATCGCAAAAGATTAGACTGGCCTTTGACTGTTTTCGAATGTCTGATTGAAGGTTATGATGAACAAGAACTTGGAGATAAAGAAAAAGAACATTTACTGCCGTCAAACGGCTTCGGAAGGTGTCTCTCAGTCTTCGGAAACTGAAAAAGCAAAATGTGAACAAGGAAAGACGAGAAGTGGGCGTGTGGTGAATCTACCAAAACTATTGGACCTATAAACTCTCTCATTTATTCCTGTGATACTGAGAAACCTAATTGCCTAAGAAATCCATCATTAGTTTACGTATTAAGGTATTTTTAATTTTAACTACCCATTTAAGTAATTTGCAAGTGTTTGCAAAACTGCAAATTAGGTGGGAGGATGTCAAATACAAGACGAACAGAAGAGTTTACACTAAATTCTACTAGACTTTTATAAGACAGTATTGAATTATCTATGTGCCATGTACTCAAGGGAATTCCTTTTTATCTCTGGAAGAAATAATAATGATGGTTGTTTTTGTAGTTTCATATAATAACGGTAATATAAAAGGAGGTACAATCAAGTAAGTTGTATTAATTTATTATGTATTCAACAAACTGACTTTATTGTATCATAAAGAGATGTATGAAAACATTTACATCAGTGAAAACATAAATGTAATTTACAGTGTTAATTTTGAGTTTACATGGTATTGTTTGCTGCGTTATGACCGGTATTTTAACTTATAGCGTGTACCTACAATCCAAGACTATTAAGACCAATAGGAAAGAATTTTAGTTTATTTTCGTTTTACTTAGAAATGTTTTGTTATGCATATGTATTTAAGATTATTTTCCACATTGGTTAAAATATTATCTACGGATAATTGGGGGAAAATATTCTGAATGCGCAAACAATTATCAAACCAGTTTACAAAAAAAAATGTTTCTTTAATGAATTACACAAATTTAGTGTATGTAATCTATTTTTTGACTATACGCACACGTACACTCACACCCCTACACACGAACCCACACCTATATGCATACAAACATACATATACATACAAATACACACTACACACACAAATATTATATGTTACGCACGAAATAATATTCCAATGAGACTTTTTTATTTTTAGAATTTTTTTTCTTGATATATGACGAGGAAAACTTTTGAACTTCGAAGCAGACTTAATCAAAATTATTTCTAATCAAACAACGAATAGTAAGTTAATCTATATTTGCTTGCAGGTGTCCGTCAGAATATCATTTGATGCAGTTTTCGATAGTCATATATGTGGAGGCTCCATCATCTCCGAAAACTTTGTCGTCACGGCTGGCCACTGCTGCGCAGAGTAAGTTATTAGAGATAACGGCATGAACATACGTTTATTGCTGAAGGATTGTGAAGGAAAATGTCTAACGTTTCTGTGAAAAGTGCACCTCTACTCCTTCCCGCTACGATACCTCCACCCTCACTGGGATTCAGCTACTCGCTTGTGCATCATATCTACTCAGTTAACCAACTGTTTCTAAGCGTAGTCTTGAAGTACCCCACTCTTATAAATAATAATTTTCTAAATTTAAAAAAATTAAATGGCAATTTAGTTAACCTTAATTTTTTTATTTTAACTTTCCATTCGGTTTTTTGTTAAACTTTAAATCTGTATTTTGAATCTGTGTCGTCATTTCATTTCCATGCATTGACTTAAAAGTCATTATTTTGTGAAATAGTATTGCCTAATACACTAGTATATTTAGCAAAGCTCAGCCGCCGAGCCAATATTCAGCAGATTGTTAGATATATGAACGAACGTGAACTGTAGTACTTAGAATTCTTCAGGCCAACGTCCTTTTGCACAGTTCTTTTCAACTTGACATCACGTCTTAAACATACGATTAAGCAACAAGAAACAGAACGTACTTCATGTGCGTCTGTGTCAGCACAGGAACGCGGCTTTCTGACATCGCGGACTGTAATTTTTGTCTTTAGTGATAATAACTCCTATGCTCTTCGTGTTAGTTATTGGCTAACCCTCTCGCACTGTTGGTTTTATTTTTCACGCACTTTGCCATTGACCGTGAAGTCACCATGATAATAGGGGTGAAATGGAGTACTATAAATGTTGTTTTTTAATCCTATGGGATTATTTGACCCTGTTTGATAAAGAAATAATAAATGTATTATAACTAAATCCGGCTGGTGTTCCTATGCATCTTTTTCAGATTTTAAATTTCACGCTTTTTTTTTTCGTTGGAAAAATTTTAGGGAATACTTCAGGACAGTGCAAAGTGCTTTATAATAAAGTTTTTATTTAATTGCTGTTGTGTTTTCAACATATAACGACTCCCCGATTATCCCTGCACCCTTTTTCGTCGTGAAAGAGACCATGCAGCCAGTTATATTTGCTGCTTCTACCACACAACTTCTCATTTCAGTGTATAATGTGTCGAAACTGAACGCAGTCACCACCACTGACTTCAGATACTGTGATTCTTTCTCCAAAACAGGAAAACCTACAACGAAATCTGTTTAAAAACTTTCATTGTAATAAAAGTAATTGTTCCTGATCCATTCTCTTGCTAATAAATGTTTATTTATTAATAATTTCATTCTTAATCCTACTTTGTAGTGGGGTAATTTAAAATTTTATTTGCTATAAAAGTATTGGCTTAATTCAGGATTTTTTTAAAGTCACTTCGTGGTTGGACGAAAGTATTTTGTAATATACATCTTTGTATTGGACATTGTTAGAAACCTGAAAATTTCACATATTCTTTTCGTAGCAAGCTAGAATTCCATCAACTATAGGTTTAAGTCATTTATTGGGAGAAAAAACATTTTACTATATCTTACTTTTCTGCAGAAAAGTTTAACACATCCATAAAACGATATTGCATATACGTTTCATTTAACTGATTTCTAAAACCAAATGATAAAAATACATGCAAAAATAGTCAAAGAGTGCAAGGTAAAACTTTCGCCTCACATTAGAACATTTCTGGGTGACGCACTTCGATTCAAAATTTACTAATTGTCGTTGGTTGTCACTCACACGTATGTTACTTTATTTAAAAAAAGACCATACGCCCTAAACATAACAATATCACAACCACATTTACTAGCCTTATTTTTTCTTAAGTCAGTAGCAACTGGGAAAACGCACCGGTGGCGGTGGAGAACGTTCATCAGGATTATTTGGAGTATTCTGCAAAGTAGAAGCCAAGAGAGTTCGTAGGGCTCGTTGAATCATTTGGTGAGCTGATGTGCAGGGTAGTGGTATTTCTTGATTCATTATTGACCTTCCAACTGGTGTGATGAGTTAACACATCGTCAGCAACTAGTGACACACTATTGAGATGCAGCTGTTACACACGATTAGTGTACATGACTGCAGTTCTGAAAGGCAACTGAAGTTTAAGGGTTACAGGAGACATCACATAAAATTGGGTACTGTCCTTTCTAACTGACCTTGAATTTTTTCACACGACTTTTTTTTTTAAGAACAGGGTTGCTCAAGTATACATAGTTGCCTACTCGGTACTTAGTGTTTTACAAGGTGATAGAAATGGCAAATATATTACCTGAGCAAGTTACTGAAAGCTTCCGTCAGTACATTAGCGATTCGAAGCCCATTGAAATCAACGATCAATAAGATTAATTTCCTTGATATATGTTCTGTCGTCTTACGTATAATTCAAATGATACTTAGTTACTAGTCGGCACGCCTTATATTTACATACTAAGAAAATAATTAACAACTCGACACGACACTGAACTTAAATAAGAACACTGCGAAGTTTAAAGATTTGTTTGTTCTTTTAATAAATACACATGTAAATTGTTTAAGTAAATATATTTAATTCAGATCTTTAGGGAACTTGTTTGGTTTACAATTAACATTATGTATGTAATTTTAAGTCTCCTAAATCAAGCAGTCTTAGTAAGTGTTTGTTTTATGGAACCAATCCGTTGAAAGCCGATTTGTAAAAATAATCAATATAATCGCTGTAAGAATATGATGCGTACATTTTCTTGTATGTTGAACTCATATCTACAACTGACAAATCGAAATAATTCTCTATTTCATTCTAGTGAGGTCGCCAATAATCTGGTAGTTCGTGTTGGCAACACTAACGTGGACAAGGGAGAGAAACATGACCTCTCCAAAGTCATCCAGCACCCTCGTTACTACAAGTTAGACGGAGCATCATACAACGACATTTGTCTTCTACAGGTGAATATACGTACATAAGGTTTATCAAACAACTCGATGTACCTAATGTTTTACACCTAACAGTTACAATTCTGGATATAAATACTGTTAAGAGTGTTTATCTTACAGAGTTGACCAAAGTAGATTGACAGATAAAGTACGAACAGTCTAGCCACTTAGTTAACCTCTCTTCTCGTTTGTTACTATCGAAACACTTTTACCAATTATAAATATTAATAGTTAATTGACTTTTGTTATTTAAGATTGAATGTATGCGTCAGGAATAAGTAGTGCAAAAAGTATAATGCTTGCTCCCGAAAGATCTACTGAAGGCTCATATACAGCATTGATTACCGTGAGTGTATGCAGTTTTAAAATGTAAATTAAACACATGTTTGGCCAAATTAATCTAACATTGTTACGTCAGTTTTTAAAGAACATTAATCGAAAGAATAAACATGAGAAAAGAGGGTTAAAGGAATGATCTTCCTGCTGTACGAAAACTTTGAAATCCATTTGGCCAATGAAACATTCCTCAGCTACGTAAACTATAGAGCTATAAACTTATGTAATTGTCGCCACGATCAGATCGCTGGGTGACAATGTGGACTGTACGTTAAAGCGTTGAACAAGCCAGGAATTTGGAGAGTAGCAAAAATTTTTGCATTCATGCTGCGACGGAAAAGAGAAGTTATATTCCAAAGTTAATTTCGAAAGGGATTAAGAAATATTTTGGCTTCCGTTTACTTAAAACCAAGCACTGGGCATTGCAGTTTAAGGCGTAGTCTCAGTCAAGCTACATATTAATGCATACGTTTTGTGGAGTCAAGGTGTTTACGTATAAATAACGTTCTGTCTTCTGTTAGCATTCTGCTGAGACAAATTACATCTTCATATCTATAAAAAGCTTATGTTTATAACATTAAAATTTCCATTGTTCAGTGGTTTGAGGAATATTTCAGTCACTTTCTGTAGACATCAACTACTTGCTATCTTCGCAGAAAAAATCTACAACACCAGGGATCCACTATCACCTGTGCGTATAGTAGCGTGTTTTAAATATGGCCTAACAAATCTGATTTCACAAGTCAGTCCATTCGAAACATTTGTTAGTTTTACGGATTTCATGATTCTGGTGAAGCAATCAAAATACAAGTTCTATGTTTTTCTGGCAGCTGCCATTACACCTAGATGAAAATATCTTCACTGGCCAGAACATCATAAAGGGGTGGTTCTAATTGCGTTATGTAAGAAATACAATGGATCTGTCACCTGGTAACTAGAATGGTTAAGGTCATGCTATTTTATGATCATTTGATGCAATTAACTCTGAGCGACATAAAATTCCTTACCCTACATAAATTGTTAACTACATCAATTTAGTGAACTTAATCAAAATAACATCAGTCTTACATTTTGGACTGGTGAATTTTGAATTCTCTCTCGTTTGTCAAGTCACAAAACGCTAGCCTGTAGAATATTGTGCTCTTCACTTCCCAACACATTCCGTGACTCTGCCAACGCACGTTATAATCACGTTATATTATTTTATCATCATAGCAGGACATTTTAAAGTTTTACCGTCTCTGTGCTCAATTTTCCAAATTGATGATAAATTGTACATAAAATTATTTGGTACTTATATAGTGTCACTTACAAATTTATAATTAAAGTCTGTGGTGTGTATTTTCAGGCCCTATGCTATATACGGTAGAATGGCAAGTCTCGTTGGCAAGAATTTTGAGCCTTCATTAACGTACAAATTGTCCAGTTGGCCTTGCATTATTAATACGGGAAATTTTGACTATAATGGAAGATGATGTGGTGGTTCTAAATGTGTTACGTAAGAAATACAACGGAACTGTTTCCTGGTAGCTAGAATTGTTAATGTCATGCTATTTTATGACTATTTGAAGTAATTAACTCTACGGAATATAAAATTCACTATCCCACATAAATTGTTAACTATATAGATTTCCTTAACTTAATAAAAATAGCCGGATTCTTCCACCAGAAAAATACGAGTTCAATACGTACTAAACACTGAGATAGAAACGGCGATAAACTTCTTCTAAAGTTTCACTTTTTTGCTGGGATTGTAATTTAATTTAGACGCGCGACATAATGCCTTCTGCCTAATAAAATAAGTTTTTCAGGTTGTCTGAAATACTGTGAGATTGGAAAAATTGTGATTGGTTGCATTCTTGGGGTGTAATATATGAAAGAATGTTAACGTTAAATATCTCTGAACGTGGATAATAACTAGAGACCAGCGGGTTCAACGACCTACCGGCTTGGCTCCACAGTCCTGTGTACAGAAGCTACTTAATTATCGGTTGCTGATCCACTGAGTAGTCATTTGAACATAAGACGAAACACAGAAATTGTCCGTGAATGCGTTGCTTTTAATTCAGTCTTTAAGGACGGAGTTACGTCAAGAGTGTTCCAATAATTGTAGTAACTCACGCGTATAGGTGTTATAAATGTAACTGCTTCTCCGATGATCTAGTGAAATTTCCGTGCCTCTCTAAATATCACTACCTGTTATTTGCACCGACGCAGCGCAACGCAAGTGCAGAGCAAGTTAAACGGGTCTTCTATGGCATTACGTGAGTATATAATTCCAGTGCAGCGCATCCAGACGCAACGCAGGTGCAAATGTTGAGTTGCACCCATAAAAAGCGATATTTAATCGGCCTCCTGCTCTGAGTCCCTGGCGTGTATGTATTTTTCTTCGTAAATTTCATGTACATTGCAGTAACACAGTGTCAAACACGCCCTAAATTACGACGTTACTACGGCTAGCATGTGCGTCACATGCTATTGTGCCTCGTTGTGTTATTCATATACTTACGGGCGAAATACACATACCCGCCAGGGACTCAGATTTGGCGCGCGGACAGTAAATATCGTATTGGGATGGTCACCTGAGTGCCAGGGTACAGTACCACGGATACACACTTATCACTGGGCGTCCATAGGTATCAGCTTTCCCCTGAACTAAGGCGTAAAATGAATTGAGATTATGTTTGACCGTTTTGCTGGGTTTAAACGTACGTTCAGTTTACCAGAAGATGACTGGCTTTCGCTTGTACGTGGAGCTCTAGCCGTATTTGGCTGATCCAATAAGAATCCCGCTATTGTAATATTTGATGCCTGTTATTGGTCTGCAGACAGCTACGTTGTGTCAGGTGTATATCACCCAATCACACATGTTGTAGGAAACAACAGTGTTTTCAAGGGCATGTTGGCACAAAACATTTTCGCGGTATACCGTCAGCTCTAGAAATGAAGCTCTACAATAGGCAGGAATCCGGAATCCGCAACGAAACGAGACATCTCCGAGAAAACCCGCCGACCAACGACATCGTCCAGCACAATTCCCACACGTGAAAATCTGGAAACCGACCCACAGGGGATCGTGCCCGGATCGCACCGGTGGGAGGCGAGTGGTCTGACCACTTCACCACCGCGGCTCCCTAATAACTTAAAAAAAAATGCAGTGTAACCTCAGACGTTTACTTTTGAAAGAAGTGAATCGTGTACATTGTGGTTAATTAAATGTGTCTGGTTTGTGCTATGTAGAATTGTGATCATAAAATTCTACCAGAATAGGTAAAATTAATGTTTTTCAAGTCATATTTTTTATTTAAAATGTACAATCAATTTAATGATCAGCGGTGCCGTACTTTCTTTCATTGCGTCTGCATAACTAGAAAAAAATAATAAATAGAACAGTTATTTTTTTCCTTGTTTTAACGTGAAGCGTCATGTTGTTGTCCCTGTGACATCCCCACACTACACATTTTTTGTATGTAAAACACAAACTACACCAGCATACGGTCAGAACGTGAGATTGTGTTAAATGAAGTAGTTTATGTGGTAAAAATGGGTATGGCTGGAACTCCGATTAGTATAGATATGTATATTAGTTCCTTTGCGCAGCGGTTAGATGCAATATTCTCGGAATAAATCTTTACTATAGCGCCGTCTGACAAATCAAGGTGGACTGCACGGTTTTAGCTACTGGAAGAGACCTACTAGTCTGCTATTAACGACAAAAATACAGGTTATGTATGTAATGATTATTTCTGTATTGTGTCAATATGACACGGTTTGCATAAAATAAGTTAGTTCTTTTAAGTTAAAAGTTGCTGTCAACGGCTTGTACTTTGCGATTAAATCTCGGCTGCTGTAGTGTTTTTGGCTGTTCCACTGCCTGTGGCAATATCGTTAGACAATAGGCGAGTTCGAGGTACCCATGGTTGACCGATATCTCGAGGGAAAGGCGGGGTTTTGGAAGCTCGTCCAGGGTTCACGAGCAACGTAATATTTTTGGGAGAAAAATATATTTTTAATAAAAAAAATAGATCTGCTTTATTATTTTTCCAGCTCATGCTACCAATATGCTCTATGACTTGTCTGTAAGATCCAGGTTTGGTTAGACGCATTCAAGCTATTTCCTCGGTAGGTTCATTTTTTGGTCGCATGCGAACTTTATTTGGCTGACTCTATAAACGTAAACATATTATTAGAGATTATGGTATATCGCGAAAATGTTTTGTGCCAACACATCCTTGAAAACACTGTAATTTCTTGCAACATATATTGTGATTCGGTGATATACTTGTAACAAAACGTAGCTCTCTGCAGACCAATAACAAGCATTGAAGATTACAGTATCGGGATTCATATTGGTCAAGTCAAATAGGATAACAGTTCCAAATACAAGCTAAAGCCAGTAATAATCTGGTAAACCATCATCTCTACGTATGATTTTAGATTGAATCGTAATATTATTATTATCAATATTTCGTAGCAACTTATCATCACTCCAGAATTTGAATTAACTTGACATAAACGTAACCTTTCACTAAAACGTCACAATGTGTGAGAGCTACTTTGCAGTTTTCACTCATCTAAAATCAACACCAGTAACATCTTCGTTGTTAACTAACAAATATGCAACCATGCATGCGTTAACAACGGCCGAATTTCTCGAGCTTTCTTTTACGTAACCAGGTTCGCTATATTTTGTCAATTTTTAAAGTCAGTGAAAAACTCCAATACACGCAATAATGCCTGGCGGGCAGCGGGTGACTATACTAAGTGTGGCTATGTCATGCATGTGTTTGGCAATAAGCACGTGTTTTCAATGTTTATGGTCGCTTTTGAAAATATGGAATGTTTAAACCTCAATAATTTTAACATTAAAATGGCCACGGAACTATTGTTTTACCTAGCAGCATTTGTGCCGAAATAATTCGGAAATGTAAATATTGAATACTTTTTCTAGGCACCTTTCCTATTCTTCGGGGGTTGAACCACTGTGAACTGTTAGGTTGGGGTTTACACAAGTTTTCGTATAAATGTATCGTACAGAACTGTTATAGAAAACATAACATTTGAGACTGTGTTCATTAACTGTTTTTTACACCATTCAAACAATACGAATGATAAGCCTCAGTTTGATGCCAAAATCTAACTGGTTAACGTTAAAGGGAAACATGCTACTTATTGTTCGAGACATGATTCACGAGCATATGTCGTCTCTCAGAACAATATTGAACGTCCTGGTTTCTACAACATATTGTAAGTGTTAACACTTGTTGAAAAATTAAGAGATTGATGTACGATTCACATATCTGTACACCGACATCAAGTGGCCGTACTTGATGTGTTCACTATTGTGTATATGGAATTCAGACTTCGTTGTACTTGACGGAGGTGGAAACTATTCGAGCTGTCACGTCACTAGAGAAAGTTTCGAATATCCGTGCGTTATCTGCAGAAGTTGATGCAGCAAAATAAGTTGTTGGAAGAACATGGCATGACTTTAATCGTTACGGGATATGCCCGAGTCTGGCAAGACCAGTGCCGAAAACGCACAATAACTATTAGAGAAAGACCGGAGATCTCCGATTGGCACTGCGTCACAAGATATGTAGATCGACAACGACATGTTGAGGAAAACAAAAACTGGCAGCGTCTTCATTGGTGTTATGCAGGATGCGGCAAAATAACTTTATTTTTTTTTTAACACGGCAATAACACCCATTATATGAATGAAAAAGTTTCCGTTTTAGTGCATGTAATGTAGGTACATATATAAAGTTTGGTTTTTCACAGTTTTGAAAATCAAATCAATTAGGTGACGCCCCCCATTGTTCATACGCTGAGTAAGCCGATGTCTGGCGTTTCTTATGACACTTACCAGTATAGCAGCGGGTATGTTGGCAATGTTTGCCCGGATGTTTGCCTTCAAGATGTGTAGGGTCCTTGGACGGTTGACACAAACGTGGGATTTCAAATAATCAAAAAAAAATAATGCCAGGGGGCAAATAGAGGGAGTGGGCTGGCCACTCCAAATCACCACTTTTTGAGATGAGTTGCTCTGGGAAGTGTTCCCTCAAAACAACCATCGATGCCCTGAAGTGTGGGCCGCTGCCCCGTCTTATTGGAACCAAACTTCCGTAAGTCCAATTCATCAAGCGGTGGAAAAAAATTCCTCCAACATGTACCCGTAAAACGTACGCTCCTCGCTGTTCCAATGCATGATGGTGACTGAACGCGGTTGGGAACAAAACTTAACAGCCACGCCTCTCGAGCTATACCATTCCCACCCCGCTAAGACATCTACAGTCTGAGTGGCGCGCATTTCAAAAAAGGAAGTTACGTTGCTTCAGCCTGTATGTTGTTCACTGATAAATATTGCCTGCGCCTCCGCAAGCGTGTGACTTAAGTACCCTCGCCTTGGCTAGCATTACAGAGAAGAAGTGAGTGAGTGAGAGATTTTGGACAGCACTTAACATCGAGGTCTTTAGCGCTGGTGAGGGGTGACATGAGGTAAGTATGGGGCAGCACCGGAATGAAGAAGCAGCTGTACGCAAAACAGTAACAGCGCCGGGTCACAAATGGTGTTGTTCTTGTAGATGAAAACTTTACTGTTGATACTGCATTATTTGTAAAACATGTTCTTACGTTACGTGATTGGTTCGGCCATTGCTCTATCAAAGATTAAAAAAATATTAATTGAAAAGATTTCATATAGGGTGAGAATACAGGGTCATATCTTTTAAACTATTGGATTGTCATCGATTCTTATTTTGAAAAAAATTCGGGCTTGTGGGAGTGGATGGAAACTGAATTAATCGATTCCAGTACAGTACATTCATACGTGCAGGTAAAGCTAACAGAAGCGTATTCATAATAAGTACCATTCGTACACGGACATTTTTACGATTTTTTTCCACGTCTGTAAGCGAGCTACTAAAGTGACTAATCATTGTTTTGAAATTGGCCAGGCAATAGAGTTTAGTACTTTAAACTTGACGTCAATCGTAGTGTGACATTTTTTAAAAGTGTTAACACTATAAGCCTATTTGGCAAAGTTGACACCTTCATGCAAGACAACATGGTCACGTTCAGGTTACAAATTTTTTATCAATTGTGAATGCGTAATTTTTATATTACAATGGAGAGTTTGTTACGAAGTAAATAGCCACGTGGGTGACAAAACACATATTACGCGTGGAAAACATTGAAACATACAATCTTTAATAGTTAATAATGCGATACCCTTTTCATAATGTACCCGAAATTAACACAGTTTAGACACTGACGATCTTTCAAAGAGTTGTGCAATCGGAATGCATGACTGGATTTAGTTTTCTTGGGATACAAATGATGTTAGGGTTCGTAAGCGAAGTAGTTTCAAATTCTGGCCTCATAATGTGAGACACAAAGTGATTTGCAAAATATGTGGGAAGTTCAGTGTTGTACTCTTACAGGGACGTAGATAGTCTGTAGGAAACAAAATAGTAAACATGAAATTACTATGTGGATTTTTCCAGGTGTCGAAGCCATTTGTGTACAGTGACAGCATCAAGGCTGTCGTGCTTCCAGAAGCTAACTCCGAGGTCTCTGATGGCACTCTGGCAGTTGCAGTTGGCTGGGGAGACACATCCGTAAGTACATACACTTGCAGTACCACAAAAGTTGCATGCTTTCCGTTCATAATTTTTTCGTCATCATTTGGTTCTAAAATTTGATATGTGTGTTTAATTGTTTGAATACATTATCGTATCACAGTAATGAAATTAATTGCTATCATGTTCCATTCTGGAACATTTTGATCATTGAAAAATGATATTAGTGTTATCTGTAATAATAATTTATCCAAGTTATTCTTGTGTACGTTAACCGCGTGGTACAGAACTATGCAGACAAAAAATATTTACTAATGAAAATATGTTTACTCTCTCATCTGTGAGATATATTATATATCTTTAAAAATCGACGTGTATATGTTACCTATGGACTCCAAAACGGGTAGAGCGATTTTGATGATATTTTAAGGCAATCTTCCGATTAGCCCAGCCGGTGATCCTGTGAAGTTTGGTAGCGATCAGATAAACAGGTTTTTTTTTATTTGTTTTACTTTTTGCCAATTTTGTGTCATATTTTCCCTACACGTACGAGAAGTAGGATCGAGACTTGTTAGTGCGCGGCATGTCAATGCATAGACTTCAATACTTGGCTATAGATAATTAGTGCTACCCGTACGAAGCTAGTTCCTTATGAAAATTTTATTTCGCATTAAGCTTTAGGATTCCAACTTAGGCCTACATAGTGTTTGATTTGTTCGAACATACAGCCGCAGTTAAGAAATTGATGCTTTTCAAATTCGCTTGTTACAATATATTCTAATTGCAGGGCAGCTAAAATTAGTAACAGATATTATAAAAAATTACAGAATCCAAATTAACAGAACGATTGTGAGTTCTTGGCTAGAAATTTCTACAGTGAAAACTATTAAGTAATTTGTCCAAGCAGTGTTATGCATATGTAACGTTGATGGTGTCAACCGCTGCACATGTTGTCATATTTTTAAGGAAAATTAAAAATAATAACAGTAAGACACAATGGACAGGCTGAAACCGAGTCTTTGTCGTTCTATGAATTTAAGCTGTAACGTTTCCAAGCAGAAATGTTCGTGGTTTGTCTTGCAGTACAACGGGAACTCCGCAGATAACCTGAGGGAGGTTGAAGTGCCCATCGTGTCGCACAGCCTCTGTGTCAGTGAGTTTGGAAAGAATAAAGACGGACTCTACTACGTCAACGACACAATGATCTGCGCTGGCTACGAGCAAGGAGGGAAGGACGCATGCGAGGTAAGCGAGCAGAGTGCATCTACAGTACATTGAATAAAACCAATTTCATATTCCCACTACTTAACACAATGACAGTCTGCTAAAAGGTGATATATTGAACACACTATGAGTAATATTGTACAAGGTTCCCAACCCGATACACGAAAACCTCAGGTTGCGTTTCTATGTAATTGATGGTGCATCTTTGTTTGCAATCCCTGATACTCTTAATACATTAGGACATATTAATATATGCTGCAATTATGCGCCTTTCTTATTTTCATCGCCGCTGACAGGAACCGGACAAAACATTCTGTCTATATATCGGTACTATAGTACCTGTAAAGTTGCTACCACATTCTGAATAGTAAAAAAAAAAAAAAACAATACGTTCTGCAGAAGGAACAAATTGCTGTTTTGTAGGAACTATGGAAATTGTAGTGGCAACCTGATTACTGTCCCTATTTAAAATTTCTCACAAATTTTACGATAAAATAAATAAAAATTAACCGAGCGTTTTCCAGGAAAGGAATGTTTTTTGTTGGTTAATTTACTTTTCATTATTTTAACAAATCTCTTAGACCCTGCAACATTTTTTTTTGTAATAAGTGTAGACAAGCGACAAGAATACCACGGCTGACCTGGCGAAAAAAAAAATTATCGTGACAAAAAAACAGAATATGTGGTCTTAGCGTGTATCCGATTTTCAGGTGAGAAAAAAAATTGTCTGAAGTGCGTATCATACTTATTGCTTGGGAGAGGGTTGGTGTGATCGCATTAGGGTATGTAATATAAATATGTTTTAGTTAAAATTTGAACTTGAAAGAATGGTTTAAATGTGAAACTTGAACTACAAGGCAGCGATATGTGCTACTGACAACATTGCTCGGATATGTAAGAGCGAACTCATTACAGCATTTAGCACTCTCATAACCATTTGAAACACGTAGGGCCATAATTCATTAGTCGTCTTTCTTCGGGGTGGACTATATTCGAAACAGATAACTTACATGAAGAGTTTAATTTACTTCTAGAAAGAATGCAATAATATTTACGGTTAACAAAACAGAGTAATCTGAGATAGGGAACTACTGGTGTAAACTGTATATAACGTGCGCCACGAACCCTTGAATGCGAGCAGTACAAGTGAGGAACTGGTGTGTTACATGCTTTGATTTCAATAACAAACAACTGTCTACCGCATCGACGGTCAGTGGCACTAGAGTGCATCGTAGTACAAACTCACATGTGATATTTTATTGTTCTTAGTTTATTGTCTTTACGGAAAGAAAACAGTTTACGATCGTTCGTTCGTTATCTTAAAATACGCACATCTCTATAAATTCGACCCTGAATGTTGGAATCACTGTATCTAAACAAAATCAACGAGCAGGTCACAAAAGTCTACAAACCGACCAAGATAATTGACAAAAGGAAAATTATGCCAATAAATGTACTAAATAAAAGTTGGTTGATGTGATCTTCGAACGATTCTTGCAACGGAATAGTGTCATAAACTGAATAGTTTTTTATTTGACGTAGGCATACACCACTGCGAGCGGATGTTGCCGGTTTGCAGAGAAACCCACAATAAAAATGACAGAAGTAAACAGCACTTGCCTAATAAATAAAAGTTTGTCAGATTTACGAATGTATTGAACATCCGCTTGTATTATTTAAGATCACGCGATATCCTACTAGGTTTGTGTAACAATTGTGATTTTAAAACATGTAATTTTATAACTTAGATTAACGGATCTTAACTCAAATGGATGAATACAACAGTGATATTGGTAATTAATGAAATCAGACAAAGTTGGACTTCGCTATAAAGGAATCATACCACAGTTCACTCGAAGTTAGATGTTCAACGTCGAAGTGTACTGTGCGTATGTAAAACTTGTGTAAACAGTTTTCTTCTGAACTCTTGTTATCCTTCAAATATTATGATTTAACGCCTGTTCTATTCTAAAAAAAATACTTGGGTCCTTCTTCTACTTGGTATCAGTGTCTCAAATTAAATTACTTTGGGAGTTGGTTCCTTTTTGCACAACTACGTACAATTAGTCTACAAATATGAGGTTATAAGCTGTTAGAATGCATACATTTTCCCTCCTTTCTGGGTGTTAAAATATATGTTTGAATAAAAGTCAGTAGTTAGCTGCGGGACAGGAAAAAAAGATTTTTTGCATTTGCATACAGTAGTTGTATTGCACTGTATTGTTAATGTGTAGCTTCTAACATATGCATGTACAAATTAAAATATGCTTTTATAACAGTAGCAAGTGAACAAATATAAATCCGTGAACAACTTATGGATCATAATAATGCTCTCCGAAATGTTACAGCACTGGCGACAGAGGATTTTAACAGAACTTGTGCTTTGCAGGGTGACTCAGGTGGACCCCTGGCTATTGGTGGGACCCTGGTGGGCATAGTATCATTTGGAGTCAAATGTGCCGAGCCCAAGTACCCAGGAGTCTACACTAAGGTTGCCTACTTCCGTGACTGGATCAAGTCCGAGACTGGCGTCTAGGAAGAACACCAGCAGTTGTGACCTTGTAGTCGTTACAATTAAATAAATGAATTTGAAGTACAATATACATTATAATACATATTTATGTAACGTTTCCCAAATGTATACCTTGTGGGATGTTGTTTCATTTATTGTTTGTACTTCTGGATCTCACTTTATTTCACAATACATACTCTCAGAACAATTAAATGAAAAATAAATTTACACGATTAAACTTTGGATGGTGGGGGGGGGGGGGAGTTGAATAAAAGAAACACATATAAGAAGAGAGACGGATTTTACTTTGTTACTAAGGTAGCATGTCTATTTAACCAACACCCTTTTTTTCCTACCTCATCAAATAATTGTCTTTAGACACCATTAGTAATATAAGACGACGCCTCATCCCTATTTTTTTAAGGGTAGCTAGAGTGAACAATAGACTAAACACCAGACGTAAATTTCTTGTTTCAATTATGATGTAAATAATTTTTTGTGTGTCTCTTTATGGAATTATACTAAGAATTTAGTGATAAATGTTGGTTCTTCAGTTCTAATTCATAGAATATTACTTATCATGTTTACTAGCTAGACCTCACGTCTAAATAGAAGCCTGGCTATCGAATTCGACAAATTTTGGCTTAAAATTAGTTGCAATAATGGCGATATTTTATGTAGCAGTTTACACTGCGTCAAAGAAAGTTTGTTAGCGGGAAACTGCACAATTATGTCAACATGTACTAACACACCGGCAGAGAACACAAAGAACACCATACAATACAGAATTGAAACAACCACAACCCTGGTAAATTGTACCTACACGAGCCACCGTTACGACAGCACTAGCCAACAATCCTTTAGAAAGTCGTTCGCCAAATCAGTGGCTCCAGACGAATATGCATTAATGCGGCACGGCAAAATAGTAACATTTCACACATACAGAGGTCAATCTGATGCAAAGTCCATGTAGTTTCATGCATCGAATAATTCTGTAATCCAAGGAATTCTCCAGACGAGATAGATGTCATCTGAAATACACTAAATGCAGTGTATTATAATTCTGTAGATTTCTGTGCTCCCACTTAACCACTGTCTTATTGATCCGAACAACTCACAATTACCTAGCCGCTAGCTAACGTTTCGCTGCAACCCAATATTCGAGTTCAAAAGTAATTTAAGAGTTTTTTTTCCTTACGTGATCGTATACATTTCAGCAATCCAAACCCAATTTTGTTTGTAATCTTTGAATAAAGTTGTTTTTATAGATATTGAATTCTTTTAATATTCAGGTGAACCGACTCTTTTCTATTTTGAGCTAACAGAGGCCACAGAATTGTAGACTTAATTGCTGAGTTCATCATAGAGGGAAGTGATCCAAATATTCGTAGTGCGAACCTAAGACCAGAGATAACCAAATTAGAACATGTTTTTGATTAATTTATATATTTTGTAGAAGTAAACATCGTAGTTGTGCGACATTTTGCGGTCAGTCTGTTTGCGATGAGGTTTCACGCACGTGGCTCTGAGAAATGTAGCGATATCAGAACCACTCGAGAGAGCCAAAATCTTGTCCTAGGGTAGCTAAACTACAACTGTCAACAGCTCACCTCATGTCCAACATGTTGCAAGTTGCAGTATTCCTGACCCTACTGGTAATCGTCCTGGGTGAGAGAACTAAAGTGACTCTGAGATGCGTTGCGGGCTAAATGACGAGGGACAATGTACAGGGGAAGGTTAAGAAGACCCATTTGCGCCAGTTGCGCAGTTTTAGCTCGGTGAAACGCGAGTACGAGACGTCTTTCTCAGGTCGTGTGGCTGCTCCCAAGCAGCGTCACTGATGTTGGCGATCTTGATCCTTGATACGTATACTTACATACACTTAGCCCTCGTTTAGGCCAGGGCCACGCCTCTTCTCCACTGAAATACACGTGAATTACGGGGTCAGGCCCAATTCTGATACGGGAATGAAACGCGCTATTGATTTTAATGAATTTAATAATACTTATATTTCCTACAAACTGTAACCGCAGTGAACACGAATGTTAATAATATTGACTAACTAAATATGCACTATACACTACACAAGGTCCAGGGGCGGCGCGAGAGCAGTTCTTCCGCACGTGTGCCCTGCTCAGTGGTCAGACGGACAAGACCCAGCTTTTGGGAGATGGCGCGTAGAGAGAGCAGCATCTCCCGCCTAAACACAAGAAAACGGAATGAGATAAAGTGGTGATGGTGAACAAATTAATAAACTAGATGAAATTAATATTTAAAACATATTACATTATTTAGGACACTAGCAAGTTTAAAACAACCCAATAATAAAATTGCGAAACCTGGCAATGGCCTTAATTAAAATAAAATCAATTATTATGGCATCTCTGTGTGTCCATTTCTCACTAACTAACACATATCTCTAATTACATATGTTTCTGGGTGAACTACTTTCAAATAATATTAATAAAGAGTATCTGACTATATAAGGTTGCCAACTTGTGCAAGTCTATTATTCCCCGAGGGGTGTGGGCTGTAGGGTCGCACTGCACGTAGACCGTTCCTAAACCCTGAGGGGGTGCAATAGTGCGAAGCCTTGTCGCTCGCGTCGTACACATACGCGCACTTCCATTCACCCTAGCTGACGTCTGAGGTGCTCCAGGAGATATACTAATTAGCGGTGCGGCCGATAATATTAGTATATTCGCATCGTGTTGTACCTGATGCTAGAGCAGTGGGCGATTTGTAGCAGGACAAACGGTCTGAGAAAGATACGTGGACGTCTGGTTCACGTCAGAACCTACAAGTCTTTCAATGGGGCAGTACTACACTGTACACAGTGAACATAAAGTAAATCCAGAATTTCTAGACAACGTCTTGCTTCTAGCAGTTGGAGGTTTTGTCGAAGAGAATTGTACATACATTTATATTTATATGCTACAACCAGTGATTTTTCACATTGCTGCAAAATACACTAGGAGCAAATTGTGTTAAGTATATATAAACTTTGTTTAGCATAACTGAACTTAAATATGTATTGCTTTTCATTTGAATGAGTTTTTGCGTGGTCAGATTTGTGAATGCCTTTTAACGTTTTCCGGAAAACCACCAAATGACAACAATCAGTATTAATATTTAGAGGCTGTTGTTCTTCTAGAAATAAATTAAACTCTTCATGTAAGATATCTGTTTCAAATAAAGTCCATCCCGAAGAAAGACGACTAGTGTATCATGGCCCCACATGTTTAAATTGGTTAGGAGAGTGCTAAATGCTGTAACGAGTTCGCTCTTAAATATCCGAGCAATGTGGTTAGTAGCTCATTATCATTGCTTTGTATTAGTTCAAGATTCACATTTCAACCATTCTTTCACGTTCAAATTTTAATTAAAACGTAATTCTATTACATACCCTCATGCGCTCACACCAACCCTCTCCCACGCAATAGGTATGATACGCATTTCAGACATTTTTTTTTTTCACCCCTGAAAATCAGATGCACAATAAGACCACATATTCGATTTTGTTTTTTGTCACGTTATTTTTTTTTGTTCGCCAGGTCAGGCGTGGCATTCTTGTCGCTTTTGTGTACTTATTAAAAGAAATCAATGTTGCATGGTCTAGAAATTCCTTAAAGTAAGGAAAAAAATCCGGTCTAGTTGTCAGTACTATGGTACTTGTAAAGTTGCTACAACATTCTGAATAGTAAAAGAAACAATACATTCTGGAGAAGGAACAAATTGCGCTGTTTCGTAGAAACTTTGGAAATTGTAGCGGCAACCGCTTACTGTCCCTACTTAAAATTTCTCACAAATTTAACGAATAAATACATAAACAAATAAAATTTACCCAAATGCTTTCCACCAAAGGGATGTTTTTGGTTGGTAAATTTACTAGTTCTGACTATGAAATAATAGTTTTAATATTTTGATTTACAAAATTAAACACTGTTATAGGATGTCGAGACCTATGTAATCAATACACGTCACAGGTCACATTTTCATGAATAGTTCCACCTAAGTATCACCCTCGCCATAGTCACGCCTCAGGGGTTTACCTTGAAGTCCAAACCAGACTCCGGGCTGAAAACTTATCATCATCATTATCATCAACGCCATCATCATCGTCATCATCATCGTCATCATCGTCGTCATCGTCACCGTCATCATCGTCATCATCATCATCGTCATCATCATCATCGTCATCATCATCATCATCATCGTCATCGTCATCATCGTCATCGTCATCATCGTCATCGTCATCACCATCGTCATCATCGTCATCATCATCGTCATCATCATCGTCATCGTCATCATCGTCATCTTCATCACCATCGTCATCATCGTCATCATCGTCGTCATCATCGTCATCATCATCGTCATCATCATCGTCGTCATAATCGTCGTCATCGTCATCGTCGTCGTTGTCATCGTCATGATGATGAATATGATGATGACGATCATCATCATCATCAGTGGATGCTAGCTTCTTTTTTACATTCGAGGCACGGAAGCGAAGGAGGCGATAAGTCGAATTTAACACGTCCGTCAAACATCTCGTCGCCTCTAGGCGCGAAGGACTAAACGTAGAAACCGATTTTCAACGGGACTTCAGGTGATGGCCCTGTTATTTTATTTGTGGAAAGTTTGTGGTGAAGTCAATTGCAAGTTTCTAATATTCGGTTTACCGACTACGGTTGATATTTCCTCAATTAAAGCAACATGAAAATGTCACTTTCAGCACTTTTGAGGAGCTTAGAAATCATGTTTTTAATTAGCGGACGGCATTTTTAAATTCATAAGGACACAGTTTGAAGAGCATCTTCTTTCCGTAGATAAACCCATTGGAAACATTATTCATAGTTACACAAAAAAAATATTTTCCGCATCACGCTACTTCACGTCTCATGCGCCCGCCGGGTCCACGGCCCAGTTTCGTCGCAATATTGAATTTTATAATTTTTCGCTCTTTGGAAATTCTAAGACAAAAAATGTTAAATATGCGACTATACCTCAAATTCTGTTTACATTTCCCTACAGTACAGACCTTGTGATTTAGCTGTTAACATATAATTACACCGTAACGTGCCTGACAAATTTTTTTTATATTCATAATTTGCCCGAGAAATAGCGACCTAACTATACATTACTAGCTCTATTGCCAAACTTGTATTGTAGCTCAAGGTTAATATAATTTACGGTATAGTCGCCGATGTAACATTTCTCTTCTCAGAATTCCAAAAAAGCGAAAAATAATAAAATTCAATACGAATACTGAAACCGAGCCTTAAGAGAAATCCTCGCATGGCACACGAATGTTTGTTTAACTCTTCGGTTTTTTTATTACTAGGAACTGTTTAAAGAATTCTTAATAGACGCGTGTTTATCTGTCGTCATCTTGTTTGTTACTTACGACCGCCATCTTGTCGAACCCACTAGAAATATAAGTTCGAACCAAAAATGGATTTTACATATTTTATTTGTGTAGAAAGTGCGCTTGCTACTTGGAGTTATGTAGGCCTATACTAGTTATTAAGTCATCCGTTTCTTGTGGTGCAATGTGTTGAAATAGTTCAAGTATGACGTCTAAAGACCATCAAATGTGTTTTATGTTATAGTTTACTTTTATTTTGGAAAACACTTAGCAGCAAGTTAATGGGCGGATTAGACAGATAGCCTATCATTGGAGAGAGATGGACTGTGATAATTCACTGTTGCAAACATTTACGTAAGTTGCCAAAGGTCAATTGCTAAAGAAAAATGCACAACTTATTAAAAGTATTGAAACACATCTTAGTAATAAAATCACATTTTATAATATGCCAGTAGCTGCGGCAGGCAAACGAACGCAGGACTTCGTGACGAAGTACACTTTCCTACATACACACTGCCATTATGGTATGTAGAGCAGAAGACCGCTGTCTTTGATGTGGCAACCCTGTAAACAATGCTTACATTAGCAGAGCTTCACGCCCTACCCACGATCATGGTGTATCCTAACTCATACGTAGGGACTAGAAAATTTCGCGAATTCAATGAATCCATTGTACTATGCATACTCAGGCCCCGTCTATTTGTTCACTGACTGCTGTTTTACTGAGTAGCAGCTAGTGGACAAATGGATGGGGCTTGAGTATTCATAGTACAATGGATTCTAACCTGCAGGTCATTGAATTCGCGAAATTTTCCAGTCCCTACTCATACGTATATTGAACAGACGAATCAAAATGTCATTGCCGGAAAAGAGTGCGTGTGCAGTAACAAAACACGACCGTGACACTGATTACAGGTTTGCCACATTGGTGGCCTCACTACTCACTTTTTCGACTGTTAATATTGTTTATGCAACTGGAGGCCATCACCTTAAACTTTTGTACACATGGCGGCAGCTTATTTATTCAACTATTTTGCGAATTAATGCATACATTCACTGTTAGGAGAGCTTTGTTAATCGATTAATCGAATATTGTTTTCCCAACCAATCACTAGATAACACCAGCTTCGCTTGCATTATGACTTCACTTCAAATTTACTAATATTTAACAAAAATCTCCTGTTAAACTTTGCTGGTATATTTCTAATCAAACTTCGCAGTCTTTCACGGTCGTTGCCTAAAGGTTAGGTTTCTGGGTTTTAGCAGCGTCGTTGCCGCATTTCTTTCCGAACGTTTCATATTACATTGCAGCCTCCATCTTCAGGGTGAAGTAGCAGCAGTTACCACTTACAGTAAAATGCACTCTAATGTTTCTGGGCCAACAATACAATACACTGCATGTAGGCTAAACTGCTACACCTACATTGGAATTCCACACAGAACTCGTGTGAATTCATTATTAACCTACTTTCTGAAGGAAAAATTAGACTTATGAGATCACCTTTCTGTCTGTGTGTCTGTGAGTGTGAGTAGGTGTGTGTGTGTGTCTATGTGTGTGTGTGTCCATTTGTGTGTGTTCCACCCTATAAATGTTGAATAAACGGACCAAATTTCTTCAAACTTTGTACATTATAGTACTTAGTAACCGGACTTGACATTTATATATTTTGTTTACGCCCTGTTTATTTTTTAAATGGCAACCATTAAATTTTTTTTTTTCGATCAAGCTAGATAGCCTATCTGAGGAACCGTATTTTATAATTTCGTCGAATTCGGTACATACATAAACCTAGTAAAGATTAGGCTTTTATGAAGTTTCGTTCATTCAATGTACACAGCTTCAAAATGACAGCCATTTTTCCTTTTAATTTTAGCATAGTACAGAATATCTGAGGAAATACTTTTCCGAATTTTATTAAACACTGTTCACATAATATTCCACATATTCAGCTGACTTTACCTTTATGAAGTGCAATCATTATATTTGCAAAATGGCGGCAATTTTTTAATTTTTGTCATACTACTACATATCTTATGAAATATTTGTCATAATTTCATCAAACTTGGTACACATATAACACACGCAAATCTGACTTAACCTATGTGAATTTCATTTATCCTGTTTTCATACTTTCAAAATGGCTGCCAATTTTTATATTTTCAGCATAGTATTACGTAGCTTAGGAAATATTTTTCAGAATTTCACAAAACTTGGTACGCACACAGGGTACTACATATAAAGCTGGCTATAATTTCGTGTATTTCATTTATCATGTGTTCACATTTAATATTTTTAGCATAACATAACATACATTGGGAAATATTTTGCCGAAGTTCATTAATCTGAATATACATATACTACGTAGTTATATGCTTCAATTTTGTGTATTTCGTTCTTTTTATGTGTATTTTTTTTACGGTGGCCATTTGCCTGTTGTTAGCTTAATATTTCATGTCGTACGTATGCTACTTAGCATAGTCTTTTGTGTAATCCGTTAATCATGTGTTTATATTTTTATAATGGCGGCCATGTTTATATATTAGTATAATATGACACGTTTGAAATATTTTTCCGAAGTTCATTAATCTTGACATGCATAGCCTACTTAGTTGACTGGACTAGTGTATTTCGTCCATCCTTTGGTAACAGCGGCCATTTATTTTTTAGAATAGAAAGACATCTCCGAAAATTTTTCCCCAATTTTATAAAACTGGGAACGCGTATATTACTTAGTAAACTGACTATCTTTTATGTACTTCGTTTATCACATGTCTATTTTAGTATCTTTAATTAATATTCCCAGATGCATGCCGTAAACGATTTTAACTTTCAGGGTTAATTTGCACCCTCTTTGAGTTCAGTTATATGTTGGTAAATTTTTGTTCAGAGTGAAAAATGCATCCCGTACTACAGTTTTCAGAACTACGTCACATTTTTCAGCCAAGTAAACCTCAACAATCTCACTTTCAAGCAACTCGATACACATCTATGGTTATCATACATCTTAATCTTTGACGTGTTTCAGGCGTGAATTTCTGTAAATAGTGCCAGAAATTCGTGTGCAAACGATGCCACTATATCTTATTCAGGTTGTAGTGCTCACTTCACATGCACTGAATTGCAACGTTTGATTATTTGTATGGTTTATTTATTGTAAATGGTGCATACTTGTGACTTACAACAAGGAGACCTTGTATGTTTCTTGTTACGTACTGCTCAAAGAGGCAACACGAAATGTTCGTAAAACCCAACGCCACAAAATTTCTAATCAGTACAGTGGTGACCGCCCCTGTTATTTTAATGAAGAAGGCAGTTTTAAAGAGCGACCCCTTGATGGGTTTAAGATCTCTATAACACTAAAAACCATTGCAAACAGAATTGGAATAGAATACCACGTAATTTTGATACTTCGCGAAAATGTACATTTCATATTCGTTTTAGAAAATGAATTTCTCCTTAAAGAACTACGCTAGAAAAAATTGCGTCGTGTAACAATACCTTAATTGTTGATTAAAAAAATTCGCCTTCATAAATTTGTTACGTAAGTTACGAAACACGCGGTTCGTTTGCTATGTGTCTTTGTAGAAATAAAAATTATTTCTTTGCATCCGTGAAAAAATTTTATATATGTATATATATATATATATATATATATATATATATATATATATATATATATATATACACATACATTCATTCATACATATATACATACATACACACATACATACATTCATGCATGTACACATACTTTCATATAAACATTCATACATGTATACATACATGCATACAAACAAAAATACATACAAACGTCTCAGTTGGCCTAAGTACGAGATGGTCAATCCAAAACTGAAATATAATTTTACTCTCTGAACTACATTTTTCTGTATTTTAATACGTTGTTCGTGTGCTACAATCGCCTTTAATTATACGAAGTTTTACGGCCCGCCTGTTGTTTGATTACGATAATCTTAACGTACTTGACATTCACGAATGTGAACGTCTGGGTGATATTCCAACCACTCAAGAGAGCAAAGTCTTGTCCTCGGACAGCTATATAACAGTTGTCATCTAAGGCTAGTTACCTGTACAACATGTTGCGAGTTGCAGTATTCCTGAGTCTCCTGGCACTCGGCCTGGGTAAGTGAACCTTCTAGCCGTAACGATGTTGGCAGTACTACATTCTGCATTCACATACATCTATGTCATAACAAGTGATTTTTCGCATAATTTGATGGTGTTTGCATCACTGTATTATACCACAATTGCTAGTTTTATATAAAATTATTTTTTTGCTTTGAAGCGGTTTTAACAAAAATTATTTTACTGCTATATCCTGCTGTTATGAATATTGGATTTGTATGACTAATATACTTTTTGTAAGACTTTCAAATCCAAAAAACTTACAGTCGGTTTTACTGGTAACTTAAAATCGGCACATAGTTTTTCGGTGTATAACACAGTCCAAATGCAAAAGTTTGTGTTCAGGTTTGTAAACAACTTATATTCACCGTAAAAGGAAAACCATTAAATGACAAAATATAATTTATAATATTATTATGCTGCTGCAATACTTCTAATGGTAAATATATCTCTTTGAATATAGGCCACCCCGAAGAAAGAATTTTAGGGCCGATATTATAAACCTCTTTCGAATGACAACCAACTGCTATCCCCACAGAGAAAGCATTGGTGAGCAGTTGGTTGTCATTCGCTAAGAGGCCAATCAATGCCCCATTTTTTTTTTTAATTGTCAGGAATGTGCTAAATTTTGTAATGCTTCGGTCTTAAATTTTGGAGCAGTGTTGTCAGTAGCATATACGCCGGTTTTGTACTTGAAGATTCATATTTCATGAAGGCTTTCAAGTCCACATTTTGACAAACACAAATTCCTATTACATACTATAATGTAACCTCACCAGCAGCTCCCAAGAAATAGACATCATATACACTTTAAAAAATGTTTGCCTTACCTGATTATCGCATGCAATTATTGCTAGAGCCCCGGAAATTTCGCGGATTCAACTGAGGAGAGGTTGGATTCCTAAGTCATGTACATGTTGGAAACTATTTCGATCGGGTCATTGTTTATTAAACGTTACCTTGCGGACTCCGAACCAATGGCGGATATGCGTAAAAACGCTCACGGACTCCTGTGCTACATCGTCAAATGTTCAAATGCTCACTCACTGGAGCAGCAGCCAATGAACAAATACAGCTGACGACAGTGCACACAGGACTGTGGAGTCTAGCCTGCTGGGCGTTGAACCCGCGAAATATCCGGGCCTCTAATTATTGCCCACAAATTCTGCCTGCTTTTTATTCCCCGTGTCAGGTGTGTTATTATTTGCACTTTTATGCATTTACAGAGAGGAAAGTAATGCTGCAGGGACTACATTTTCGTTAGAAGAACGTTAGATAATGTCTGAACGAGGTGGAGCAACAGTAACACGCTGGTCTCTCATTCGAGAGGACCCGGGCTCGATTACCGGTATCCGACATCCATCCTGAATTCGGTATTCCATGATTTCCTGAGATCGTTCTAGAAGGCTGCTGGAATGGTTTCTTAGTGTAGGCCATGCTTGATTCGTTTCATTATTACTGTCCTTGTGTTTCGTTCTGTGTAACCATCTGTATTGAATTAGATTAATTTGACCAGTATAATTGACGTATCCTTTTATTATTAACTACGTCATGAGTCAGTTCCTGATTTGTTGTACCTCACACATTTCTCTTTCTCACACACTGACACACACTACACATTTTTCTTGATCAAATGAGTTTTTATCGTGTCGTTGTTATCATATTAGTAGAAAAAGAATTACCGAATCTAATTTCCCAATTAAACTGCTGTTATATGTACTTGATTCGCGCAAGCCAGAAAATCTTTAAGTAACTTACATTATTGAAGGTAATCGTATGTATATAGTTGAAGATAGCCGAATTTAGCGTACTAAGTTATCCAACGTACACTGTAAAATATTACTTAATAGATATGGAAGTATGCATATACAGTATAGGACACTTACCATGCAGCTTGTAAAACGAATAAAAGTTGAACATTGTTACTTTACAAGTCTGGAAACACTAACATACATTTAATGGTTTCCTAAAAATGTATAGAAACCTGCCACTGATGAGTAGGGAACAGTTCATACATACATTCTTAACACTCCTGTATTGTCACGGTAGGGTTCAAATAACTTTTACAGTGATTGCGTAGTTGTACTATACCTTACTGTTTTTTGGTATCTTCACAGCTCATTCCCAGCATGCATCTTCATTCAAGGGAAGGCAGTTTCACCTTGACGGCAAAATAGTTGGAGGGAATGAAACAGCTATTGAGAAGTTCCCATTTATGGTACGTGACCAATAATAGTTTTAATAAATCAAGATACATATTATTAAATCTTACTTATAACTTACCTCCAGACACCACGTATGGTAAGCACGTTTTTTAAACATAATTTTGCAACAAGACATGAGAGGTCACCGATACGTTCTTCAGGCAAAAAAAAAAAAAAAAAAAACACGGGTTGTCTTAAATTTTAGTTAAAGGGATTTCAGTGACCATTGTTTACGTAACTGAAAATATAATTCTTGCTACTGTTGATTAAATTTTAATTAGTATGTATCTAATGTTTATTTTTATAAATATAAAACTTAGTATAACTTCGTATCTGAACACGAAAACTATTATATAACAACTAAAGGTAATTAAGTTTATTTTTGTTTATTAATATAAGATACGTTCGACATGAAAACTCATTTAAGTTGAAATTATTTGTTCCTAAAAAAATTCATAACATCTTGAAATATGAAAACTTTCTAATATAAAACTACAATTGAATTTGCTTTTATTTTTTATGGATTTGATGGTTACATAGATCATTTATTATAGAAACGTTCTAGCATCACACACTGAATTTGCTTTGAAATAATGAATTTAAAAATAAATCAATAAGAATTCAATAACCGTGAAATAATACCTGTTGTTTTTAACGTTATTCTTATTCATTTCAAAGGAACATCGCTGTATGGATTTTAATAAAAATATTTCGTGTCAAACACAGAATAATATATTAAGATTTTATGTTTGATTATAGGTGTCGGTTCGAGAATCTTACAAAGATCATGATTATCATGCATGCGGAGGCTCCATTATCTCCGAAAACTTCGTCGTCACTGCAGGCCACTGCTGCTCAGAGTAAGTTACAGAGAGATAATATTTGGTAATGTATTTATTAATGGTGAAGGACATTATTTCCTATAGAAACATTTGGTTGTGTCACTAGATATCTGTATGTAGAAAGAAACGATTTCTATGTTAGTGAAGCCAGTAGTCTGAAGCTGAAATTAAAGAATGAAATTAACATGATTTCATTTCAATTAAAAATTCAAACCTTCAGCTAATAAGAAACTTCACCTTGTAAGAATACTATTTTTTAATGCCTAACTTGCCAAAGTTATGTTTGTTTCGTTTATTACAGTACCATTATTTTTGGCTAAGTATCCCCACTTTAAAAATTTCAAACACACGGAAAATTAAAATTGCGTGATTCCACTTTCATATTTGATACTTTGTTCTAAATATTATTTAGTTTCCTAAGGCAAGCAACTTAAATTATTATCATATAACTTACTAACAGTCTCCTGCGGCTTTGCTCGCGGTTATTATTAATAACTGATAATATTTACTTTAATTGAAAAACCTCGTTATTGACTCTTAAATGTAAAAAGTTAATCTAATGAAAAACGTCTGATTTACCCTGTGCACAACCCATTGGTGACGGTGCCCTCATTTACATACTTTCAAAATATTCACTTGAAGTTTAATGATATTATATATATTTTTGGTGGGAAAAAGTTTCGTGAAAACTTATTTGGTGCCCCAGCATTGAGATTAGTGAGATGAAATATGTAAGATGATGTTGTCGAGCAACGCAAGTGGAAAGTGAACAGCACAACCCATTTTACCACTTTTAAACGACTACATGCAAATGGCACTAAATTGGATCTGCCTTGCAGTTTTTTTTTTTTGTGTGAGAATTGAACATTCGCACGCAACTTTTGACGGAATTCGAGCCCAGAACCTCCCGGAATGTAGACTGGAGCTACAAACAACTGCGTCGCGTAACGTCGAAATAATTCATGAAAACTAATTTAATTTAAAAAATTAAATATTCATATCCTGCGCTCATAGAGGTTATACAGCACCGCGTCTCGATAGGTTACTGAAGAGCACGGCCGTAGAAGAACAGGTCTGGACACTCGCCTGGATATTTGACCCCCTTGTTGTTTGGCTGTAGTTCACCAAGTTACCGAGAATATTGTGTTTTATTGGCGCTGATGTTACGGTGGTCGGACTAAACTCCGCCCACTTCCTTTCCACTAAGATAACAATTTATCAAAACGTATTTTTTATCAATTTATGAAATACTTTCTTCGCACACGAATTTAAGAAAATTCTCCAGCAATCTTTATTTACTTTATAAATTTAACAATGGAAAAAAGTGGGCGGAGTTTGAGTCCGACTGCCCGAATTACAGCGCCAAAAAGTACGACATTCTCGGTAACTTGACTAACTACAGCCAAACAACAAGGGGGTCAAGCAAAATACATTGTTAGATAGGCGAGTGTCCAGACCTGTTCTTCTACGACCGTGCTGAAGAGTGAAGTATCCTCTATAATTTACATCTCACTGGTCATGCTTGCTTTTCTGATCGTCTGCCCTGGAAGTTCATAAACTTAGTTATATTCTTATTAATCAAGTTATCTTATAATAAAGTAAAAACACTTACACATAACGTTTTAAATATCCATGTATGTATCACTCTGACGCGAACAATACCTCAACATCTCTACTGATTAGATAGATATCATGGGTTGATGGAAATCCAATTTTGGGATTTTTCACCCTTTTGGCTGTTGAATTTCGAAATTTTTAATTTCACATCTTATACATTTGTGTATGTATCCAAATGAAGTGAAAATCATGACGGTAGCCCATTCAGTCGAATAAAAAGCGATCATTTATTAAAAAAACACATATGGCCCCTGCACAGTACACAGATTTCGAATTTCGAAAAATCTTAATACAGTTTTGCGATCATGTCTGTAATCATAAACCTTAAAAAAAAAAAAAAAAAAAAAAAAAAAAAAAAAAAAAAAAAAAAAAAAAAAAAAAAAAAAAAAAATAAATAAAAAATAAAAAAAAATTAACTGTACATCTCGACGGGTTCGATAGACATCGAGGATATATCTAAAATACATTATAGGTATTTTCACCTCCTAAGAGAGTGAATTTCGAAAAACCCTTTAATTACGTTTTAGAATACTTTACTGGTGTCTCGTGTACGTGGAAAACACGAAAATAGCCCGTTGGGCTTAAGATATATCGACGATTAATTGAAAACACATTTCATCACTTTTCACCCCTTTTTCACCTTCTAAGGCGACGAATTTCGAAAATTCGTGAAATTACTTTTCAGGTATTTGAGTAAGCATCAGTCTTCAACAAAAATCACGTCGCTATATAAAAAATCAGTGTGGTCGATATATATTGTGGTTCAAAAACACAATTTACCCTTTCTTTACCTCTTTGGAGCCTAATTCGAAAAACATATTTAAATGGTAGTTATATATTTACATAATCATCAATCTAAAGCAAAGGACACTTCGATATTTCAACTGGTTCGACAGATATAGAGGAATACGCGGAACACATTTCACGTATTTTCACATATTTAATTAAAGAATTCCGAAACGTCTTGGAGAACTGTCATAGATATTTGTATATGTAACCAATGTAAGTAACAAACACCTTGATAGTAAATTGTGTTTCGGTGATAGGTATAGACTATAAAAAAACACAGTTTGCCCCTTTTTACTGGGGAAGTCGAATTTCAAAAAAAATCCTAAAACTGCTGTTGGGTATTTACGTAAGCAGCATTTTGAAGTGAAAATGAACTCTTTATCCTGAAGGATTCGATTGATATCGATAGTTATTCGGAAACTCATTTAATTTCTTATCACCCCCTTAAATGTTGATTCCCTCAAATCCTTAAATTGGCTAATATGCATTTTTATGTATGTCTTATTAAAGTTAAAAATCACGATGATAGGCCGTCGGGTTCAAGCTCTATCGACGTTTCTTCGAAATATTTTTCACCCCTTTTTCACACCCTTAGAGGTGGAATTTCGAAATTTCCTTCTTTTTGCTCGCCTACGACTTGAGGGGTACATACACAAAAAATGTCACGATTCTAGGTTCAGTGGTTTGGGCTGCAGTTTGATATGTCAGTCAGTTAGTCAGAGTGTTCTCTCATATATGTAGAGACTAATAGTCCCCCGCGGCTTTGCTCGCGAGTATTATGTTTAACTAATAATAGTTACTTTAACTGAAAAACGTCTTTGTACACAAGATTTATACTTCAATCATCAAGTGTTAGAATGTACAAGCGGCTAGTTGAACTAATTCTTCAGCAGGATAAGTAGCTATAGTTGCCCACGCGAAAAGCAATCTTTAGTTTGTTCCTGCTACTAACAGCAACTTCGCCTGGGCCTTATTTACGACTACAAAGTTTACGTTGTGGGGTAATTACAGACACCTTAAGGTAACTGGTGAACCGATTGAAAAACATCTGATTTGCCCTGTGCACAACTATTGGTGACGGTGCCTTCAATTACGTATTATCAAAATAATCACTTGAAGTTTAATGCCATTAGAAAGTTTTGGTGGGGAAAGGTTTTGCAGAAACGTATCTGGTGCCCCGACCTTGAGATTAGTGAGATAATATACGTTAGCTGATGTTGTCGAGGAACCTAAGTGGAAAGTGAACCGCATAATCCATTTTACTCCTTTTAAACGAATACGTGTAAATTGCACGAATTTGATCGGCCTTGTAGTTTTTGTGTGTCAGAATTGAACGTTCGCATGCAGCATTTAACTTCGAATTAATTCATGAAAACAAAATTTAATACTAAAAATAAAATATTCATGTCATGGGCTTATAGAGGTTGTACATCACCACGTCTCGATACGTTACTGTACAGTGAAACTCTTGTATAAGTTATTTCTCGCTGCTCATACTTGCTTTTCGGATCGTCTGTCTTGAAAGTTTACAAACTTTGTTTTATTATTAATGATCAAGTTATAATGTAAAGTAAAAAACTAACGTATGATTTTTAAATACTTAAGTAAGCATCACTCTGACGCAAACAACACCTCAATATCTCTACTGGTTAGATAGATATCATGGGTTGATGGTAAACAAATTTTATGCGTTTTCACCCTTTTGGATGTCGAATTTCAAAATATTTTAAATTTACATCTTAGACATTTGTATAAGTATCCAATTGAAGTGTAAATGACGACGTTATCCTGTCCAGTCGAATCAAAATCGATTATTCATTAAAAAACACACATGACCACTGCACAGTACTTAAGAGTTCGAATTTCGAAAAATCTTAAAACGGTTTCGCGATCATGTCTGTAATCATCATTCAGAAGCGAAAATTAACTATATATCTCGGCGGGCTCAATAGCTATCGAGGATTTATCTAAAACACATTCAAGGTCTTTTCACATCCTAAGAGAGTGAATTTCGAAAAACCCTTTAATTAAGTTTTAGAATACTTTACTGGTGTTTCGTGGACGTGGAAAACACAACAGTAGCCCGCTGAGCTGAAGATATATCGACGATTAACTGAAAACACATTTCACCACTATTTACCCCTTTTCACCTACTTAGGTGTGTAATTTCGAAAATTCGTGAAATTTCTTTTCAGGTATTTAAGTAAGCTTCAATCTTAAACTAAAATCACGTTGTTATATAAAAATCAATGTGATCTATACACATCTATTGTGAATCGAAAACACATTTTACTGTTTATTTTACCTCTTTGGGGATGAATTCGGGAAATATATTTTAATGGTATTTCGGATATATAAAAAAGCATCAATCTGAAGCAAAGAGCACTGCGATATCTCGATTGGTTCGATTGATATGGAGGAATAATCGAAATCTGATTGCATGTATTTTCACCCCCTTAATTAAAGGATTTCGAAACGTCTTGTAGTCCTGTCATAGACATTTGTATATTTGACCATTTGAAGTAAAATTCACGATGATAGTCAATTGTATTTCAGTAATATAGACGATTCTAAAAAAAAAAACACATTTTGTCCCTTTTATTGCTTGAGGGTCGAATTTCAAAAATCCTAAAAAAAACTAATTTTTGGGCATTTACGTAAGCAACTTTCTGAAGTGAATACCAACCCTCTATCCTGAATAATTCGATAGATATCATTAGTGAATCGAAATCACTTTTAAAGTCTTTTCACCGCCTTAAATGTTGAATTTCGAAAAATCCTTAAATTGGCTAATATGCATTTTTATGTTTGTCGTATGATTGTAAAAATCACAATGATGGGCTGTCGGGTTCGAGCTCTATCGACGTCTCTTCGTAAATATATTTACGTACCCCTTTTCATCCCCTTAGTGGTCGAATTTAGAAAAATTCCGTCTTAGTGCTCCCCTACGATCTGACGGAAAACTACACAAAAAATTTTTTGATTCTAGGTCCAGTGATTTAGGCTGAAGTTTGATATGTCAGTCAGTGAGTCAGTCAGTCAATCAGTCAATCAGTCAGGGTTCTCTTTTGTGTATAGAGATTATACAGGTGTTTCCGGTCTCATAGGACAAGTCGCACTCCGCATGTACAAAGCTAATCGTGGCCGCAAATTAAATTAGTTTATTTAGAAATGACGCATAGAAGTGAACACACTTCCGTCGTCTTACTTCCAACACACTGTCACGACTACAACATTCCATATTTAACACATTATATTTTCCCTATGAGACCGGACTTACGGGACAACCTGTAAATATGTTTAAAGTAAACTTAATTTTAAGCACACATGCAATACATGCAGAAAGGTAATCTAAGTATTCTTTATTTCATAGTAAATTAAACTGTTGGGTATAGCCGGTCAATCGAAGACTTCAGTTTCTTTTATTTTAGTGAAACTGCCGATGGATTGATAGTTCGTGTTGGCAACACCAACGCAGCTAAGGGAGAGAAACATGAAATCTCCAAAATGATTCTTCATCCTCATTTCTACCATCTATACGGATCACCGTACAACGACATCTGTCTTCTTCAGGTAAGTTTACGTGCACAAGAATTATTCAAAAACTCAATCTCTCGCTTTTAACTGATTACAGTTGTAGTTTTGGACATTCATAATAGTAGAACTGTTGTCTCACACGGTTTATCAATGACGTATGTGGCATCACTTTGGTGTCGCATTATGCAGCGGAGTGCCAACAAATCTCGTTATCCTGAATTTTAGTGTGCTGTGATCGAATTTTGATCGATTGATTGGTTTTGTTATTGAGGGGAGCTCGACAGCTAGGACATCAGTTCTCGCCTGTTTTTTTTATATTTTTTTTATTATTGATTGGTGCCATGTGTTTTCGTGTGCAACGTACCACACACACATATATATGTATATATATATATATATATACATATAAATAACTTATACTATAATGTAAATTAAATAACTCTACAATTTAACTCTTCAATACCAAAAGATGGTTAAAAGAACTAACTTCCTGTCACACAAAAATTTTGAAATCCAGTGGACTTGAGAAATATTTCTTATGCATACAAAGTATTGAACATTTCTGCGTTTATCGCCACGCTTATACTTCTGGCTGAAAATATTGATTCCATTTTATAGCGGTTGAACAATTCAAAAGCCTGGAGGTTGGCATTCATTTTTTTCAGTGGTGTATAAGAGTGCGCTAAGATATTTTATACGTGCCCTCGCAAAAAGCTTAACGACTTATTAGGTGCCTGACTTTTAACTACTACAAGTCTGCGGGCGTGGCAGCAATTAAATGGAAGGTTTAAATCCTGTGTGCTAGTTAAATTAAAGTAACGCAAACAAGTTAACTGACTAATGGTCAGCGAGATATTTCAAGCCGTAAGACTGGAAGTTAGAGAACATCCACTTCCCCCAACTTGACGTTCGTTTATCGCCGACTTTATACACGTCAGTTTAAAATTAATAAACTTTACCAGTCGATTCAGAAAAATAAAGCAGTATATATAGTGGACATCCTCTACAAGTAATTCTGTCGTTATCGACATAGACGGCTCAAGTTGAATTCTAATAACAAATGTTTATGATATTCTACATAATATGTAAAATAATATATATTATATAACCAGAGAATTGCGGTATATTGAGAAGAAAGGGGATATACACCTGTATTTTTAGCCAACACACACTAAAAGCCACAGACAGCGCATTAGAGCTTATGATTATTTTATAAATGTGAGGTTTTACGTAGTTAGGCCATAGTCAGTCCAACAATCTTATTTTAATTGGTTAATTTGTTTGTTGATTGCAGTCGAAATATACGTTAAATGTTCAATTCAATGCTTGTGCTTTAGCGCAAGGTAAATAAAATTTGCGGTGCAATCGAAAATTACTTTTTTTATATATAAAAGAACTATAAAAAACATTGCGGAGATTTAAACAGAACCTTAAAATTGACTAATCTCCAGAGTTATGCATATTTGCCTCAGCGTAAATTATTGTGTAATTTTATTAGTTGTGCACACACGCCAACATTTCTGAGAGGGTCGACTAAATGCCAACGTACAGGCCGATAGTACGAGGTTCAAGGTTAAAGTCATTGATAAAACATATAATACATGATTGGGTAATTTTTATTTTATAAATAGGGATTCGTTTAGAGGTGTGTCACCTGTGCGTAAAGCATGACTACATGAGAGTTAGAAAAATGTGTGACTGACACTTTCAGTGGTGACCCCATCTTTTTATTGGTGGAAAGTTTAAAGTAAAGTACAATGCACCTCTCTATTGTAGTTTTACAAGAATCCCCTCAGTACTTGTTTAGATATAATAGATTGTAAAAGCCGTTTTTAGCCATTTTGAGGTGCTCTAGAACGGTCTTTCTAATTAACGTGATGCTTCAAAACTACTATTCCGAGGTAGTTTGAAATGTTTGTTCTTTTCGTGCATCCACACATTACAAAAACGTCTAGTAGTTTCTTAGATAAAAGCGTTCTGCTATCACGCTGCAACGCTGGCTACAAGGCAAGCAGGCGGGAGCCTTAAGTGCTGACAAAAATATAAAATCACTAAATCCTCATGACGTCAACGTACCCACTAATGATTTGGGGGAAACGTCGTTAACGCATTAATGTGACGCTTATAGCGGTATAGCTTAGTTGAAATGATACATTTGACATTCTAATCTACCAATGTGATTTTTTTCAGGTGGTAAAGCCATTTGTCTACAATGACAGTATCAAGGCTGTCTCACTTCCAGAAGATAACTTTGAGGTATCTGAAGGGACTCTGGCAGTAACAGCTGGTTGGGGACTGACATACGTAAGTTTACCCAGTCACACTGCCACACAAGTTGCATGCATTCCGTTCATAATTTTAACAACTTAACTCGATTTTCATTTGTATGATAATTTTGGAAATTCTTCATACAATCAGTACCAAAAAAAGTTTAAAATCTTGTACATTCAATGAAGCTATTAATTGGTCAGCGTTACCTGTAATAATCAGCTATCCCGGTTTAGAGGAAATATAGATTTATTATTAACCTTAACCACGTGTAGGAAACTATTCACACAGGAAATTTAAAAATAATGAATTTTTTTAACATTAATCTTAAGTGAAAAAAAAATCATAACGAAAAGAAACTTTTTCAATAAGTTTTAAAGTTCCAGCTTAGACCTGCACGGAGCTTGCTTTGTGTGAAAATAAAGTACGCAGGAAAAACATTTGTGCTTTTCATGTACCTTTTATCACAAATTTTCTTAACGGAGGACGAAAGATACACAATAGCCCACATTAATAGTTCAAAACGAAATGAACTTGATCCTTGTGTTTTACTTTTACGTGTCTATAAATTTCTGCTAAAAATCTATTTAATATTTTTAATATGTAGTGCTATGCGTGTATTGCGTTTCTGAAAGTGTATGCAATAGTTGACATTATAAAGTACTGATTTCTAACTTACTAAAACAATGTAGGCAATCCTCGTATGATTGTGTGGTAGATAAATAAACGTTAAAAACACCAGTTGAAATATACAAGTTCTTGAATGTGAATACGGAAACATTACAAAACAACAATCCTAGATAATAGTTGCTAACTTAATGAGCAGACATTTACCCAGAATGATGAATTTATTAGGCGTGATCTCTTGCGTTTCAATTAAATGTTCGAGATATCGGCGTCAAGGATTATATTCAGAGACAC
>PNEQ01093329.1:27743-46254 GCA_003012365.1 Medauroidea extradentata | reverse complement strand
GTGTTCTGCACTGGTTAGTTGAGGTGAGTGTGGAGCAATGTTAAGTGTAGAAGTTTTCTGCACTGGTTAGGCGAGGTGAGTGTGGAGCAACGCTAAGTGTAGAAGTGTTCTGCAATGGTTAGTTGAAGTGAGTGTGGAGCAGCACTAAGTGTAGAAGTGTTCTGCACTGGTTAGTTGAGGTGAGTGTGGAGCAATGCTAAGTGTAGAAGTGTTCTGCACTTGTTAGGCGAGGTGAGTGTGGAGCAATGCTAAGTGTAGAAGTGTTCTGCAATGGTTAGGCGAGGTGAGTGTGGAGCAGCGCTAAGTGTAGAAGTGTTCTGCACTGGTTAGTTGAGGTGAGTGTGGAGCAGCGCCAGAATAAAGAGATCTCCGAGAAAACCCACTGGCCAACCGTGCCGCCCAGCATGAATCCCAAGTGCTGAACGGAATATAAGTAAGATTCATGTTGCGAAAGTTTAAAACACATCGTCGTCCAGTAAAACAGTCGACTATACCAGACACAGAACGATGGCCAGTATAACAAACTCAGTGATTCCACTATGCGTTGTAGATTTTCGGAAAATATTATATTACAATTTACTCTCTACTCCAAGAAAACTAACAGGACTACAGCGCAGACACGAACACATAAGCCAGATCTTGGAAAATATAAAAATAAAATTACTTGTAATGTCTGTATTTTAGTTTTCCTTCATATATACGTTAGCGAAATTGTCATTAATTCTCGGAATAAATCTCGTCTTTTTCCAGCCAAAGATTTCCAATATTAATCTCCTGGCGACGCATAAAAGAAAAAGCTCATTCTAATTTTTTTTTTGTAATTTGACGTAAAAAACACTAGTCGACTATTAATTTATTTAGAACATGTCACAATTAATCCCTGGAGGTAATTACATATGTAAATATGGTTAGTGAAAATATTGTTCTGGTATCCCAAGGAAGATTCCTAACGCTTACATGTACGTATTGTTTTTGTGTAGATAAGTCAATAACAATCCTATCTACTCAACTTGTTCGCCACGTGTATATAGCGACCTAGTTATCACGACGCTAATATCCCAGGCTGAAGTAAACAGAACGACTGAACTCTGTGTTCTCTAGTGCGTGATAGCGACCTAGCGAGACGCCAGCGTTCTCAGTAATACACGAGATTACACAACCTTGCCAATATGTACTTGTGCGCACGAAGATAAAATATCTTCTGCGATGTGTAGCTGCATGTGATGTCGCTGACCACGATGTACTCCAGTTATCATGTTCCTCTCTTTATACTTGTTTCGAGATAATTATTTTTTAAATCTCAGACGAGAGCAGATATTGCAAATCCGAATGTAATTATGTTTGAAACGAATCTTTCTCGTGACAGCTGATTTTTTAAAGCCAGTAAATTGTACGGTTTCCACTAATAAGCTAAAGAAAGAGCTTAAACCATACTATTTACTATCTTGAAAAAAATAGCGAACTCAGTGAATACTAATTTAAACAAAACTGCCAAACATATTTTTAAAACTGTAACCGGCAAATGTGTGTACAAGCTAGTCTCCTCCTACTGCCAAGGTTGAAGCTCGGCACGGCCAGGTACGTAGTAGCCCGATATCAGCATGGCCCGGCTGAATACTGAGGTTATAATTACTGTCGCCACATTTCGAACAAAAAACAAAGCAAACACTTCCATAAATAAATTAATATTTCCCGGCAGGGTTTTTTTTTGGGGGGGGGGGGAAGATGGGTTTACCTGTATGCCGACGTCTTCTACGTTTTCGTCTGATCCACTCGCAATATGTGAATCGGTCATTTCGAATGATGAATCCAGGAACGTTATTATCATACATAATGTCGTCGTCTGTCCTTCGCCTTAAAATATTCCTGTAACATTCGTTACTCATTTCACATTGTATATCTTGAGCTCTGTATTGTATTTACTCTTCATTTGTTGGTTTCATTACGTCAGTCTTAAGGATACAATCAGTCTCTACACTTTGGTCCAATTCTGCTGCACACGGATCCAAAGCAATAGAACACGCACTTTCTTTGAAAGCTTCGGTTTCAAAATTGCTTTCTTATGTAAATGTTTGAACGTTTCTTCTTTAATGGCGTGTCTGCTTCCCCTTTAAGTTTGATGCTTGGAACTGCAGATTTTTTCAACAATGTAGCTGTTTTCACTCCTAAAAGAGCAGTTTTATAGTGCGATGAGAGTTTTACGTCACAGTCTTGGAAATGAATAGAGCACACAGTGCTGTATTTGTTCGGAGTGAAGGATTCACGATTTATTCTTTTTACCCACTGGTTTTAGCGGACTGGTGATTTGTCTCTAGACGGAACATTATGGAAGTATACAGCCTCATCACAGTCAGACTTATACAACACAGCATCTCTTAGGTATTTTCACGTTTCCCAACACGTAGACAAGAAAGTACGCACAACACGACACAATGCGACACGAACAAGCGCGTGGGTAGCACATCGCTCGCTAGAGCCACCCGTGACGTCACACGTTGACATTCCGTATACTACGCACGGTTGTAGCTCGAGAACCAGGCCTCGTGTTGACATGGAATCTTCACAGCATGGTTTTTCTCAACAGTTTGCACTTTTGACGTATATGTTCATTTTAAGTTGACTGCTATTTTAATGTGGTTAGCTGTTACTGTAGATATGTTTCGTAGCCACAAATGCATTGGCATGTGTGTGGAACTGTTAACATAAGTCGTCTGGTTTAAATTATCGTGTTGTTTTAGGACAGCAGTATACATTGTGAAGTGTACACGTATAAAAGTTAGTTTTTTTGCTCCCGATTCGAAAGAGAAGTTTTCCGCTTTCAGTGTGCCAAAAATTACGTTGTCCGACTGTTGTTACAGTAGGCAATACTTTGTAAACGATAAACGTTTCATTTGCGTTCATCTGTAGTAAATGCGTTCGAGCAAAATCTATTATTTCCTGCCGTACACATTTTTAGAATCATTGCAATGTGTGTCTACATGTAAAATATGTTATTGTTGAGCAGTAGGCCTATGTTACTAGAATTCTAACCTTATTTTCTTCAACAAGTGTAATTGTTTATCATGGTGGCGAAATAGCTAACATCACCGACGTGACATATAGTATGTGTTAAACAAACTTTTTCAGCCACAACCATTGAAAAGAAACGTTAAGATAATTTAGGTTGGGGTACATTACCAAAATTCACTATAAAAAATCTAACACTGACCTTTTGCAACATGATAAAATGTGCCGTTTGTAAGAAAAACATAATAAAAATGCCGACAGTTTTGCATAGCTGACACCTACTTTATTCTACACTGAAAAACTAAATTTTATGGCTGAAAATTATACAGTGCATCTATATTTTTTTTCTCTGGATTTTCAATTTTTTCTTTTATAAAACAGATATTTCCGATAACGATTTCACATTTAAAGCAGAGAAGTATTGCTAAGCCAAATACAAAACAAGACAAATCTTCCACTAAAACACTACTAGCGCTGCGGTAGGTAGTGAAACTATCGGCGACAAAAAATGAGTCATATTTTATTCCTCCGTGTCAAGACCTCTCCTTCATTGACCGTGGTTTAAACTTACAATTTCCACAGCTGAAGTTACGCAACTGTGTACCAATGTGTTGGAACAATTTATTCTGAAAGGAAATATTTTTAATCTGCTATCATAGCGCAAGTTCTGTTTGCCTCGCACTAAAGTTCAAAGCACGGTAGTTGAACTTTTAACGTCAATTTATACCACAGCCAGTCAGTTATTTATCTATTTTTTCAAATTATTAATTTGTTGTACCAACTGTGTACTATATACACGTTCAAAGTTCAACTGCCATGCTTGTACTGTAGTGCAAGATAAATAAAATATGCGGTACAGTCGCAATGTACACATTTTTCGTTACGGAATTTCATAAAAAAGAAAAAATTAACTAAGCCAATATCGAGACTGAAACCAAGCCTTAAGTCTTGTTGTTTAAGTTTTCAATTGCGTGCAGCTCTTCGTAGTGACTAGTGGTAGCGATGTGAGGTGGCACTATACGTTGTTCGGGGTAATATGAACTCTAGATAACCCTGATAAAGTTCTATTTTTCAGCCAAGTAGTATCTCTCCGCGCGTAACGGCTAACGACGGGGCATGTCTATCCTCTCTGGACACATCACTTGAAGTTTGCGCGTCTAAGATAAATTGTGCAGTCGGTAGAAACCTTTATAGTTTGATTTAAAAAAAGTCTGTTATTTATATAGAAGTCAAACATGTCGAATTTAGTTTATTTTAATGAAGTATTGTTGCATTTAAATAAGAAAATATACGGTACTATATTCGTCAATTCGCTGCCAACTATACAACTAGTAAGGTAACTATTGTTAATGCTAAATCATATGAAGTAACGACTATAGACTTTTTACATAGGTACAATATTTAGTGCTTACTATCCCGAATTACGTATAGGTTGCAGTGCGAGTGACAAGCGACTGAATTATTTTATCAGAGATGCACTCCGCGGCTGGACAGAAGTTACTCAATGTTACAGACGATGGCCATCAAGTTTACACACAGACGTTCAAGGAGAAGGGAGGGGCTTATCTGAAACCACTGGACAGGTCTGCCATTTTGTGTCGTAACCATGCTACTGCGGAGATAAGTTGTGTGTGAGCAGCGCAAATTATTTACCTTACTGTCGTAGCCATATCTCTTGTCGTTCTTGAGTTATCTGCTTGCTAAACGCAAGTTACTGCGTACCGTCTGTAGGAATGCTGGCCCGAGGTGGACGCTGGCCGGTAGTTAGGATGACTCTCTGGTGATTTCAGCCACGAACTGGCCTTTAACAAACTGAGCAGCCGCACAGATCATTCTATACGGAAACTGTTATTACACTGACGTTAGAACTAGTTTATTTCGAACATGTTTAGCTGAAGAGACCGTTACTCGCAACTAAACATGTTCCAATCTTGGCTTTTCCACATTCGGTATAAACTTGTTTAAATGTCAATTCGAACAGATTTTCTATTCTGCGCTACTTTTGGTGCGATATTTTACACCCGTATAATTAAATCAAGTTTAAGGTTTTTAACCTTCACAGTCGCAAAGAAAACGTTAGTTGTGTTATATCTACTTAATATGAAGCAAAAGGACAATTTCTACTATCATAATGTATTTACTTTCACTTCGCTACACTCCTTCACCAGACATGCCCAGTACTGTCAGCTGACCATAGAGTCTCAAACCAAAGTTGACTGTCAGAGATGACACTATTTACCACACAAAACACGTAAAAAGAAACTTACTGTATGTGACAAGTTGCAATTATTACATGCAAATTTATCCGAGCACATATGGTAATAGTTGAATACGGTACGTTATATGTTCTATGCGTTGTATGAGGTTAGAAATTTCTTGATATTCTGTTGAGGTGTATAATTTCCTAAACATGTTCAGATTTAAACTTTGTTGAATACGGCTGCCGGATGAGTTTAACTGAAACATGATTTAGACCACACGTGTAACTGCGGCCCAAATTTCTGCATATATTAACTACATTCTGGACACAGTAAGGTGATACATTTTAGAAGTCCTGAGGGCCTGTTCTGTAACTATATTTCTGGCATAGATCGTCAGCTGTGTCTGTCTTGAGAGCGACAGCGATGCACAGTACGCATATACCGTCTCCCGAAAGTTTCGTTTGGGAAACCCAACTTTCTAAATCAACGTCTGGACAAAGTGTTTACACCATAGTACGGAACTTGAGTTTCTGTAACTTGTGTTTCGTCACGAGAAATGGTGAAAAATAACATAATTCAGTAATCCATTTACGAAATACATTTAAAACATATTTTTTACGAACGAGAATGTAAATATTAGAGAAATGAAGAAATTATTTTAATTACTTATTATATTAAAATTTACTAAGCTTCTTTCAAATTCAAGTAAGTTAACGGTATTTATTTTGAGTGTAGTTAGAAAAATGTCGTTCACAAGTATTGAAGATGATTTATCCCGTAAATATCGTTGTGTATCTGATCATTGCAGTACTCGCCACTCCTGAGACTCGAGAAGAAACACAACTTTCGTCAAGGAACTTGAGTTACAAACTAAGGTTTCCCTCAACAATGAACTATTGACTCGTGACTAGGGTCACCAGGCATTCAGAGTAAAAAAAAGGACATTATATCGAAAAGGAGGACAAGGAAAATTTCTCTAGCCCTCAAATGGGCAACATGTCTACGTCACAAAGATTGTTGATATTGCAGGGGGCGTATTTTCACACAACTATGAGAGTACATACACGTCGTTTTTTGCATAAAAATCAGTGTAGAGCAAGTTATTTTCGATTAAAAGTAGCGAGTTACGCGGCGATTATCACGTGACAGCGAAACGCTCCAGCATTGGCCTGACGTCACTGCCCAGGCAACGGCTCGCTCCGCCGACGCCGCGTATATGGTTGATGGCCGACATGTTGTCAAATACGGCTACAACTCGTGTAGTTAGCCTTCTTTGGAACAAATGAATAACGATAAGCACAGTCGAAACTTACAACAAGTTGATACCGGCATGGTACTAAATTATTTTATCTCAAATTACTTTGATGGTGCAGAAAGAAAAGCGTTTAAATTACAAATGTACGTGTCGAGTCGAAAGCGTACACTCGCAATCCTTAGCAGTGCATGTACGGCCTAAATAACAATCCACGTTTATATTAAATACTAGCTGCCCCCACAAACGTTGTTTTGTCACATAAATAACTTATTGCAAGTGTGTAAGGATGTGGTATATAATTGGAAGAGATCTAATAATAAAGAAATTAATAAATAGTAATAGAGCAGCGACACCTGGTGTGGATAGACTGGTATCAACTCGTGGGGATAACTGATCAATTATCACTTACACAGTTATCGACCGGGTTCTAAAATTATTAAATTAAAAATATTTACTAAACAATAGCACTAAGGAGTATAAAAATAGATAAAAACCTATTCGCAGACCTACCGAATGTATATACAAAATTTCATTGAAATCGGTTAAGCCGTTTCGGAGGAGTATGGTAACAAACACTGTGACACGAGAATTTTATACATTAGATAATTTTACTAGTATAATAGCATTTTAAAATCTGAACATGTCGGAAAATACGATGGTAATATAATTTTTTACTAAATAACATATAATAACATTGCTTGTCGTTCCGTGTTGCAAAACAATTATAATCTATTTTCACGTAATAGTGTGTAATATGAAGTTGTACAAGATATAAAGAACATCAGTTTGCATTTTAAGCCTTGCACGTTTGATAAGGAACGGCCCCGAGATGACGGAGTCTCCGTGGCCATCAAGGCAGGCGGATTCTACCAGCACTTGTGACGGCTCGTCTGTAGGGTGTTCGTAGAATATCAGGCCTAACATGTCCCTCAGCTGTCGACGAAATAGTGGACAATGTAACAGATTCTTCTCTACGATGCACGAGTACTATATACTTCTATCCCGTAACTGTATTTAAAAACAATTGTTTTATTGAATAACTGTTTTAAATAAATTAAAAAAAAAAACACGGAATATTAAATAGCAAATGTTAATTAAAATTCCTATTTCTTAATACAAATCTCATGATACTTAAAACACAAATCACGTTCTAATTAATACAAACAATTACAATAATTTGTAGTTGTAATAACAAAGTTTATTGTCAACAATAACTTATTACTTCCTTACATAAGATAAACTGAGGTTTTTTACAACATGCATTATTTAAAAATAAAGAAATAACTTGTTTTTTAAATTTTTATTGATTCGGATTTAATTACATGTAAAAAGTCGTTTACTGCGGAGGTTCAGCTGTAGGGTATGTGAAGCTGAAGAGAGAAGCAATTTATGCACTGATATTGGTTAAATCTGCTCCGAACATAAAATAAAAAATAAACTGTACACAACAAGGCCCTCACTAATAAAGAACAATATTCATGTTGACAGTGTTGAATTTTAAGATTGTGCAGTATCTTCAGGTAATTAAATACATTTATGTAAACAACACTTATTTAAATAATGGGGACATTATTGCCCAGCCCATATATGTGGTTTAATATTCTATAGTGATCCTTGCATGGAAGTTGCACAAACTATACTGTAACAATGACGAATTCAAAATTTTACAGGAGGCTGTAAATATACTGTAGCATGTATTATGTGGTTGCACCGCAGGAATGAAGAACCTAAGTTAACACCGTGTAATTTTTCTTTGTCACTAAAAGAACTAAGTTGCAATATAAAATATTTCTGTGGCCACGAATAATTTTACAATATCGACCACTATTTAGGTCTGTGTTTACAAATAATTCTCACAACAGCTGTAGCGTTAAGTATACACTCTAAATTGTTTTGGTGTAGTCTACTAAAAAAATCGGTGGGCACAGTTTTATAAATGCTACCCATTATGTTCAAATGAAAATGAGCATTTTAGTATCGTTGTATTTATTATACATATTGTATTTGTCACAGCCGCTAATCGGTATTAGGGTCCATGAAGAGTATTTCGTGAAAAATCGGGAATAGACCGTAGGCTAAATAGCTTATAAGAGGGCCAACAATTCTTATACTTATATTATTATACGTTTACTTTATTATTTGGTGCTCCGGGAAAAAACATATAGTGATTGTTACTAACAATCACGAAGCTCGGAGGGGAGTGGGTCATAACACAACCAGAAAAACATAGGATAACAATGCAGGTGTAATATTACTCTCGGAACATTATAATAAATATAACACAGGTATTTTAACATTAATTTACTTACATCGAAACTGTCTTTACAAACGTAAACACAGAATTATTCTGAGACATCACTGTAATCCCGTCTGATTGCTCTGAACCATTTCTTCCTCCTGTCCGTGTCCTTTGGGTAAATGTACATCTTAGGCTTTCTGTTGAATTTTCAGACGAATTCATTCAAGCACCTAGGCACATTGCACAACCTACAGTTATTTGATATCATTGATTTTCTGTAATTTCCCGTATTTGTACCCATTTTCTTTCACGAAGCGCGCTAAGTAAACATAGTGTGTTGGATACGCGGAGTGTACTGATTCATGCCTGGGTAGTGACGTCACGACGGGATCGACTGACCGAAGCGCGTTTTGGCGGGCGTTCAAATCGTGCTAATTTCATTAGGCTCTCACTTTCTTAAAAGTAATTTTCAAGCCGCAAGACTTTGCAGGTATGATATAAGTATAAAAACGTTTAAAAACAGCAATTAAAAAAAAACAACAACAACAACACGCACGTTGCCTATTTATTGTATGTTATTTTCACGTGAAAATCAATTCGAATACAAAATAACATATATTTTCATGACAATAGCCAATTTTAGTACTAAAAATAATATATTTGTAGAAATACCTAAATATATACATACTATATCAAAGAACACAACAAAGGCTTACAGCTATGTGAATAACAAGGTGCACGCAATATATGTATCGCTACGTGTTGTCTTGTGTGTGTGACAGCAGCGTCATGAAGATTCATTTAGCTTGTAGCTATGTACAGTGTTATCACAAACAGAATATATTTCACATAGGTAATATCTCATCCTGTTAAAAAGCCGGACATTTTTGAGCACCAAGAAAAATCCGATCGAACGCAAAAAACATCCATAAAGAGGACATGTCCTCCTTTTGCAGGAATTATAGGATGAGCTCTGACACCCTTAATACATCTTACTATGCTATATTTTCTCAGATTTCACTGCGTGTTTTTTAAATAATAATTACCTAACTATAGTTTAAAATAATTACAGCACACAGTTGTTCCTATAAACAGATGTGTTTTATTGGATACATGTCATTGATAGCGAATGTTGAATCGCGGACAGCCCACGGTCATATAATAATTTCTTATCTCGAGAAAATGAGTTACAATAGTTAAATTAATTAATAGAAACAGGAAACACACTACGGAAGCCAGTGAATGTGTTGTAAACATTACTAACTTTGTATTTTGTAGTATAGAAAACATTGAAAAATAATATTTGTTTACATGAAGTGATTACGAGAGCATCGCCTGATTGGGCTGACATTTCTCTGCAATCGGCAATCCAGCAGTTGTAGATAAGCTCTGACAGCTCAGCGGTGGACTGCTTACTGCTCATTGTGAACGAGTCATAATATGCACATAGTTGTAGGCCTAATATAAACACAAGCATATCAAATATTTAAGGATATATAAAGCAATTAATGCTGTCTCCTTCCAGCCACATTTCAAACGCAGTTGTTTTCCTATAAGGATGCTGTAGAATGCAATCTAATTGTCGGCCATTTCCATGCACCTGCGCTGGTAACAGTACTATACAACCATGAAAGTCATGACCCTTATGAAAGACAGTCTCAACATCATTTTGATTCACAGAATACGAATTCCGTTGCAAAGATAGTTACTCAGTATCTGTCTTTGTATAGGACTAGTGGACGTATAGTGTGACTGAAAACATTACAGCACAGGTCGCTTGGTTATCACTGAAAATTAGGCCCAACTCGGATAGTTGAAAAAAAAACGGAATATCGGTGCAGTTGTTTAAAATGCCACAATAAACAACATAACGGAGTGCCAACTATTTACCTGGGGAAAGCCGCCTCATCTATGTCAATTGATCGACAAATTTGCTTATGTTTGCATGTAAAGTCTCTATCTGACATTGCCCAGCTGGTCTGCAGTGTCAAAGCTCTGTAAGACCAAGATGGAAGATCCACTGCAGATGCGAGATCTTCGTGTGTAGACATGTATTTTGTGATTAGCACATTTTTATATCTGTAATGAGCATTCATGGTATCAGTTATTTCATCAGAACCTCTTATTAAAATAACAAGTAGATCATGGTGTTTTCCCACAAACATAGTGTTTCTAACAGTCCTTGCAAGTTTTAGACAAGTTGACACAATTACTATATCTGCATCGGCAGGAGCATGGATGACATCAATGCCACCTGACTGTAAATAACTGGACAAGAAAGTGATGACATGCATTTTCTTCTTATTGATAACAAATATTCCTTGATGAAGGTTATTGCTTATCACTGTTTCTCCTGACACCTTTTATGTTCTCCTGATGTGCCTCTGAGTTGGAAGAAGAATATCCATCGAAAATAACTGTGACACCTGGACAGCAGTGATCTTTGATATATTTCACTCACTTGAGGCAAACCTAGTTGTAGTTCTGTGGACTCGTCCTCACAACACGATGCAGAAGGAACCTCATCGTCCATAATACATACTGGGTTTCGCGGAAGCACACTTCCACAAGGTCCTAACTTCTTCAGAATTTTGAATAGTACTGATTTTGGGCCCTTTCGCACCCAGACCTGAACCTGGAGAGGGAACTGCATATATTTCCCCCTGACCTGTAGTTGGACCCAGGACCCTTGACTCACCGGCCAGGAACTCTTGGCTTCTCGGCGAGGTCGCAAACATTCCCTCCTTTGTTACATTGTTACTAGCAATCCCCAGTTGTGACAGTTCTATGGGATTATGACAACTGAGACACTCTGACGGACGAACACAAGTATTACACTCAGCCAGACCTGGGAATTGAACCCAGAACCCATGTCACCAAAGTAGGTCGTTCATTAAACTGAGCTACGGGGTTTGGCACCAGTGAACCAAGCTGTCGGACCAATGGCAAATATTTGCACGAAAATACTGGCCATTCTGTAGCGTTCTGCAGTTCGTTGATGCTGCCGTTGGTCTCTCAACGTATTTCGCTAGTTTTCCAATCTTTCTTAATTGACTGTAAGGTAAACACATGTACGTGAATTCACATTCCAATTTGTGGATGGTATGAGGAGAAAAGAAAATTATTATCGAATTATGAAGTAAACGTGGTTTAGGAACTGTTAAATAACATTGAAAATAAGTCATTATTTTTAGAATTGTAACAAACCAAATGCTCTCGAATAAATTATAATAAACTGTAATAGTAGGACTTCTGAGTATAAAGGGACCATATTTCATTAAGAAACACATACGATTATTTACCGTCTAGTTATCAAAGTCATCTGTGCCACACTGGAAGAACAACATAATTAAATTTAGTACAGCTTATGAAAGACCGACACTTTGAAAAGACACAGTTAACCCAATGCCTGATACTCAAATGTGTAAATAAATAACCATTGTACAGTACTTCGCGTGGTATTATTAAAGTAGTTGCATAACCACTCCTGGCACATTACCACTGTTAGCGGACGTTAAGAAATGTTATTCTTTGGTGGCAAAAAAAAACAGTTGTTATATATACCCCACTCTGGCGTATGCTTATAGTATCTTTAATCTAAATACGCCTGGTATAATTGTTTAAGCCTAAGCTATTGTTGTGTTAGCAATACCTTAGTGGAATTTTATTTGAGAAGACGTATATTTGAGAAAGTGGCCTTGGAATGATGGCATATAAGGAGGGTTGATATGCTTGGGGCAAAGGGCGGGAGGGGGAGGCCTTCACACTGGACTATGTTCCTCCACGAGGCAAGGCTGTGGTCATGACTGATCCAAGGTCGAGATCTGCTATGATGTTTAACTTATTGCCAAAGTGCGGCAGCACGGTATTATATTGTCAGGAACACAGAACTGATTCTAGAACTGCCACCATTAATAAGCCGTTTGCTACCCACCACAGTGAACAGATAAAGAAGATTTAAATAGTTCACAAATAAATTTCGTCCAAATGTACACGTTCCCTGACAGCTCATGGAAATGTCGCGCCCTGGAGCATTGTTTCTCCGAATGTGGAGTGTGTATTCTCGACAATAATGTTTGTGACTAATTAGTTTCGTTGTGTTTGTTCCAGCAGCTACTGATTTCTTAACCTTTGGCAAAGTCCTTGACAAGTTATCTAGAACCTCTAAGTGGCAGCTACTGGTGTATCCACAAGATAGATTCATCTACATCGGCGTATTTCTTGCTGCTTATGTAACATCACTGAACAAGGAAAATTTACACGTGTCTGGTGCTAGAACATATAAACGAAATTCTAAGAAGTTATTATCTCATACAAAGATAATATTCTGCGTAAAAATCGTTGATAGATACTAACAAAATACGTCTATCAAAGTTCAGATTCTGACTTTTAGTTGTTTTTAACTGGAAGTCATATTTTATAAGAATTAAATTAGCATTATATTTTACATAACTACAAAAATCACAGGTACATCCATTTGGGGTGACATTGTACCAGTCAGAACACCGCTGTACAACAAGCCTTATTTTATGTAAAATTAAGACTACATGTGTCTTAAATACAACTGTGTACTTTCTTTATTAATAAATATTTTGAGTGCTAAGTACGTGTCGCAATTGGAGGTCGCAAAGCCAATTTATATAAGAAAACACGTAGTACAATGTCACCCTACAGTGGTAGAAAATCACGCCCAAATATCTGTATTCATCAGTAGCACCAGTCACTTTCCCACGTAGCTGACGTTTCTTGACAGAGAAGTCTGTAAAGTTCGGTGGCAGTACAACAACACAGACAATCTACATGTCTGTGTAAAATAGTCACTGGTTCAACCCTTATGTCAGAATAATGGGTTAATTTATGTTTATACTGATAACGGCGTTATTAGTTTCAATTTACACTCTTTTTATACACTCCTACTTTAAAATACATGGTAATAGGAGGGAGAGTTGCCAGCTGAATTATGACTTAGCTCTCGTATTACAATATCTCGCACCTAAAGGGTGTTCAAGTGCGATGAATTCGTCATTTTATGTTTACATGAAATATTGTTGGTTTTGTAGACGATACTTGTGGGTGCAGTTTCCTCTTACGAAACTATTTTAGCTCGCATAGTTTTTTTATAATGGCGAGTCAAAGTCATAATTTGCTTGTTACGCTGCCATGAAAATAGTGAAAATCAATTGACCTACTTAAATAAAATAATTCACTAAGAACTTACATCGCATGAGATATGCATTAAAACGTTAAAAACTAACAGCGTGATATTTTGAATTTTTTTAAAAATAATGGCAAAAGTGTAGAAAAAAATTTTTTATTTAATAATAGTTTACGAGATTTAAAAAAAAATGTTTTATTACGTAGCTCATGGAATGTTATTTCACCGAGAATTTTTCCACTTACGTAAGTCAATTGGTTTTCACTATTTGCACCCGTAGGACTGTTGCCTACCTGATGTTTAACTACGTTGCAGCGAGTTACAAGAAAGTGTTTTATTTATAAAAGTATTAAATTTTTCCCAAACTTGTTAACCTACGAAAAAAAAGAGACATTCCAGACTACGACGAAAATGTGCTTTCAAAACAGCTAGCATGATATACTTATAGGCTCTCAGACATAATCAAATAATAGTTTTTTCAGACTGCTGTATATCAAAGTGGAATAACTGGACCAATACATACGGATATTGCTGCATAGTCGCGTCCAATAAAATAAAAGTCACCGCTTAACGTCATGTTCAGGCGAGTCGTCGACGTGAAGCGTGCACACAGTATGGCACTTGGTGCACGTTCCGGTGTTGCCCTTATAGCTTCCCAGCTCCTGGTCCTCACTGGTGGGTAAACGCTCCAGGAAGACGACTTAGCTCGAGCAGGTTTGAGAGATTGAAGCTGGGAACTGCTGAACTCGAAGTAAGGCCTTCCTTCCCTTGCTCACCAACCACTTGCCACACCGTCTCTTCCCGCTGGGCGCCTGGATGGCATGCATACACTTAAGTGCTCATCCTGTATGTTATAGCACGCTAAACTATGATGTGTGTTTGAAGACAACTTTAATAATTCAGCACATAAAATATAGTAGCTAAAATTATAAAATCACCCCTGTTGATTATTAGCACGGCCAAAAAAAATTGCCTAGTGTGGAACCGATAAAGCGAAAATGGTTTTTTGTTGATTACGACTTTTTTTTAGCTAAAATTTAAAATGGTTTCTCACGCAAGCTAAAAAATCAGTAAGCTGAATGCGCTCACAACACGATCCAAGTAGCACTCTTGGCCAGGAAGCATATAATAACAGTGTCATAACTGCTATGTTAAACAACGAGACCCTTATTTTCGCTGAAAACGCCCGAGGTAGGGTAACCTGTGCCTGCAATTAACACCACTGTAATACTAACTTCAGAACATTCAGTGTTGCACAATTTTCATTTTTAGTCACTGGTGCCTCTGCACTTATTGTTCGGCATTTTTAAAACAAATGTAGTACAACATAGTCGAATTAAGTTAATATGAAATCTTAACTGGTAAGTTTGGAATTTTGACATACAAAATTACGGATTAAGGGTGCTCGGTACGGTATGCAAAACAGCGAGAAACATGTGTACCGTTATTGAACATTATTGAGAGAACGAATGAAGTTAAAATATATCGTTTTCGGATGTAGGTGTCGTAAAGTCGTATAATTGTCTAAGACATTTGATGTATATAAAAATTTTTTAACTTTTTAAAGAAAAAAATGAGGAAAACAAGCATTTTTTAAATGGTTTACTTAACTGTAGTAGAGTAATACAGCATGAATAACACATAAAAGTGTGTCTTAGACTTGTTCCTTACCATGCTGTATAGTATGTTGCAATCTGAACATTTCTGGAATAACTATTATCTTGTAAAAACAGTAATTAAAACTAAATAATTTCAATTTTTTACCCGACGAAGACAGGACCTATACTAGTGGAGATATGTTGCTTCTATCCCCAGTACCTTGAGTGAACGCGGAGCAGTTATGAGAGGACAAGAAGTGGCAACTCATGTTAACAAAACTGACAGGGATTATCTGCAGGGCCCGATCTATCAGCTAGAGCCAGATTCTTACGAAAATGCCACGAGTCCTACGGTAAAGACGAGTGAGGAGTTATTTTATTCAATTTTGTTTTTGTGTAGATTACGAATATTATAACCCTTAAAACGAAATTTCAATGTTCTGTTATTAAAAAAAAAAAAGACGATATGAAAGCCACTGATTTTGATTCCTGGGTTAGCATATTCGTATTCTACAGAAAATACTGAATAAAATGATACCTCACTCGTCTTTACCGCATGATTGAAGCCATTTAGCCACTCAGCTGATAGACTAACAAGCCTGTTCCTTTGTCTCAATTGGTTCATTACAAGCTTACGTTTAGAACGTTCTGCGTTTTGAGGATACGTTTATTGTAAATTGGGTACAAGTTATACAATACAAATAATAAAAACTGCTCGGTGTTGATCAATTTATTCTTCAATACACCAGTAAGAAAGTACTTTACTTTCTATCCCATGTAAGAATTCCATATTTTGACAGCCGATGCTACCAATACTTTTAACACGTGCCAGATACGTCGCGACCATTTAAAACAACAGGACGTAACCGTATGACCTGATGAAGAAATAGTGGCAGCCCTGATCAACAAATCGGTTAACTTCCATCGCCGACGTTGAAAGTAGTGTGTATTATATATGAAAAATAAGTCAGCATTTTGGAGGAAACGTAATATAATATAACGGCTTCGTAACCAGCATTTGTCAGTTAAATATTTTATTCTATTAAAATAGCGTAATTTTATAACTAATTTACAAACAACTGCACCGTTATCAGTCGACCTGTAACCAAAACAAAGCACGGTCATTTGCGATTGTGAAATGTTACCGCATTCGCGTGTGTTTTAAATTCTAATAATGTGGTACTTTATTATTCTGTGCATATATTTATTATATTGTAATGTGTGGATTATAAAACCCAGCCTGTAATCGCCAATGAGATATGACGTCCGGCAACCAAAACAAAGAGCGGCCTTTTGCGTTACTAGTGCTTGAGCTTCTCGTGTGTTCGGTACGTTTGAGATTCTTGTACGGTGTTATTTTAATATTTTGTGCATGTATGTAATTGTAATATATTGCAATGCAGGGATAAAAATACGCGACGTGTGATCGCCAACCACAACGGGATATTAAGAAGTGATTCGGAAGACAGTAACTTCAGCTGGCATGTCTACAAAAACACTCGCTAAAGGTAATCCGTCCAGAGAAAAGTGCTACATAAAATAAAACAAAATTTTACCCAACTCCTATTTTAACAGAATTTGTGGGTGAACACTTACGGTTCTTGTTGTAGTCCTATATATGTAAACATGCTTTTTCAAGGCGCCGACTCAATACATTCTTTTTGTAAGAAAAAGTCCATGTTTTTTAATCAAGTAATTGGTTATTATTAAGTCCACGTGAGATTTTGTGCCTGTCAGCTGCAAAAATTTAGGCGTACATATTACCAAAAGAAACGGCCAGAAGACGTACGCCTATATATTTCCCGGTCATTAAAGTGTACCTGTTTAATGATATTTGTTAATCAACAACATGATTTAAAGTTGATCTGGGCAATTAAGCCTACCCATGTTTGTTTAATACTTACACTTTTTATTGATATATTATTTCCGTTTAGGTTATGAGAGCACAAATTTTGGCTATATAGTGTACAATAAATAGTCACATGACTATAATAACACTGATATTTCGAAGGTAGGCCCTACAGTAAAAGTTAAGTTTGTTTAATAGTCTACAACTGGAAACTTAAACTAGGCCTATATGGCTTTATTATCTGATAGTGTAGAACCAAATTGAAGGCAACACGAAAAATAATTATAATAATACTTACATGAATTATTTTATTAATTATTTTAGTTTAAATATGTTTGCTTGCACTGTCATAAGCTCTTGCAACTTCAGTTTTGTTGTAACCAAATAAGCTTCTATTATTTAATATTATCAGATGTCAAGTAGAAAACATAAGTTGCCCATACGTGTTTGTTTATTTTTGGTAACGTCATTAAATATTAAAATTTTGATCATACCTAGGAAAATATACAAAAAATATGTTAAATTTTAAATAATTGTAGTAGGCTATCCATTGCTGTAATATGAAATAATTCCATTAACATTGCCCACCTAACCCTAGTAAGATTAATGTGCAGCTAGTATTGAAAATAAATTATTTGTCTGAGATCTAAAAAAAAAAATAATAATAATAATCTAAATAAAATCACAACACACTTAGGATGTTATTGTAATCATAATATACCTTGACATGTTTTGGTTGTCAGCTGGAAAGCACATGGTGGTGGAAAGATACATATGTTTTTGTTTACATTGTCCTACGTTTTTATGATCTGTCAAATAATGGAATCCTTACACGGTATCGACAGTAGCAGAAAATCATTAGAATAATAGCTATCATAAGAGTCCCTAACTCATCCAAATCCTAATTATAGAAACCGAAAATACACTGCCGTCCTTGTAAATGCATGAAACTGTTACTTTCGCAATTAAAATTTTTCTGAGACGTTGTACATGGAAAACGAAGTGTTTTAGTTCAACTGATTCACAATCACACATACTGGTACTAGAATTCTGCGTTTGTTGGCCAGACAGTCGGCACTACGCCTCCACTTCGCAGCTCGAGGAAGGAACGGGTTATCAGCACAACAATCTTAGCACGTATCATGTGTCCCACTGCTTGCCATTGGACTCACAGTGGAAGAGGTGTCTAACGACCATCCAAGAAAATA
>PNEQ01093329.1:0-18002 GCA_003012365.1 Medauroidea extradentata | reverse complement strand
TGGTAATAGACAGACAAACACAACGAAGACAACACAAAAGTCGAGAGACGAAATGAGTGTGAAACAACGACGAAACACGAAAAAAACAGACGAAAAACGGACGAAAAAAAGTAGAAGGCTTCTTGGACGACAACAGATGCGACGTTTCGGGAACTTCGTCGTTGTTTCACACTCATTTCGTCTCTCGACTTTTGTGTTGTCTTCGTTGTGTTTGTCTGTCTATTACCAGTTTTCATAAGTCTCTTTTCTGTATTCTCGTTCGTTTTTGTTGTGTCGTCTTTCATCACACGACTATATTCCAGCTTATTAATTTTTTGAATTTTTTTGTTGTTTGTTTTTTATCTGTTCCACTTTGTGGCTACGACTATGTCCCTCTCTAGGACTGTATGTATGTTATTTGTTTGTTGACAACAGCTAACGCTCGACTTTTCTTTGTTGGTTTTTTGTTGTTGTTTTTCGTTTTATTGTGGATGTTTTCTGCAAGACGGCAACATTCGCAAACAATGGCGTATGTCCATGATATCGGTTCTATACATAATACTTAGTTAATTTCTAGCTGACATATTTCCTGAAGTTGTGAAAATTTTATAACGCAATTTCCCTGAAATCTATGCTTGTTCACTTGAAGTTAGGGTTTAACTTATGGCAACTTTGGCTTTGAATATTGTTGACAAGCGTAACTCTCAAAATATTACTCCTTGCTTCGGAAAGTAGCACTTAGGCATGTAGTTTTTGATCAAACGTAATTATAGTATATATTTTTAAACAGTTAAATTGTTTAAAGTCAGTTAGTTATTTTCAACCTTTCTTGCTGCCGTGTAATTCCCGTAGAACCAAGAGTGGCCGAAACCTTAACGTAAAATTGAATTGAAGTTGAACCACAAAATATAATAATATGTAATTATGCTGTTTTGAAGTCAACGATAGTTTTGAATTAGAGTTAATTAAATTAATTATATGTTAAACATTTCTCTAAATATTTATCTTACGTGATTTTTAAAACGGTAAGTAACATAACATGTAAAGTCTAGTTGACATGACTAAACTATACTTATTTACTTTGACACGCATAAAATAAAGTATTAGTTTCACGTCAGTTTACATGTTGTCTAGTCACGTTTACGTCATGCTTACACTATAGGTGCTGAAATAATTTGTGCAATATTATAAAATAAAAAATTATTATGTAATAGTTAATTAAATAAAATCAAACGTTATTAATTTGATTGACAATTTTCAAACAATTTCCATAAATAGTAATATTGTATAAAATTACTTTTTCAGTCACTAGCGAGAACATATCTGTTTTTTTTTAATATAATTTGGAAAACAAATGTGACAATATATAACTAGTTCAGTTTGTGAAAGAACCGTTTCTTACTAGAAACATGTAAAGCTGGCGTTGTTATTTGGCCACATTATGTAATCTTGGCCTACACTCACCCAAGTACACTCAGTGTCGTTATTTGTATGTGGGTGCTCGTATCACAGGACAGTAGGCGTTGTACAGTTGACCTTGTATCATTGGCTCGCCCCACACAAACACTGTCAGCCAACAACACTAGTCAGATGTGTACATAGTAACTTGCAGTTCAATCTGCTGTCTGATAATAACGTGATATTCGCAGGCAGGTCCGTAGTTATTGAGTTTTGTGTCCTTTGTATGTCATCATACCAAGTACAGCAACCAAATGGCAGCCAAAAGTTTATGAAATAAATGTCAATTTAAAAAATCTAAGCTTTAGGCTACCAGTATGCTATAAGACAACTGCAGCATCCTCCAGTATTATAACAGAAATGTTCGTAAAATATTATCAACGTTCCAGTTGCTTCTTCAAACAGTGTTTGATTTTTTTCAACGTACGCCGGTATTTTCTCCTACATACAGTATTTACCTCACAACAGCTTATTTAACTACGACGCGGCTTTTCATGTTGACATACTATTTTTTCCACTGATATCTTCAAGAATCTATGCTTATCTGTTCCTATTATTCCGCCTCGAGTGCATCGCTCCTGCAGTTCGTTGCATACCCACTGCGCTCTTCAACTGTCCACAGCAGTGACAAGTTGTGTACTTTGAAACGTCACAATGTATACTCATTGATGAGCGCCAGAAACGAAGACGGTGAAATAAAGTAGGTCGGTCGTCTCCAGTATATTTTAAACTAAACATTAATTAGTTTTAGGCAAAAAGTATTTAATTTCTGCAAATATGTTTGAACATAAAATTAATTTTTAAATTAATTTTAGAAGTAAGACTGTCAAGAGATTCTATTAAAAAAATCCACGAGTAAGTATAAGTTAGTGCCCCGTAACATTTTAAAATCAAATAACTTACTTAATTTTGGTTAGCAGCGTGTATAGACTGTGCTTATAAGATCTAACCACTTCTGGCATTGTACTGGCGTAGAAGTGTCAGCTCTTGCTTCACAACAGCACATTGTCAAGGAAACTCTCTGATGAGAGGCAGATTCTCGGTACCCACATTGTCCATACCTGGAAACAAAGGAAGGCATTACTCGCACTTTCAATTTGCTCACATCAGCTGTAGTACTTACAAAATGTTGTGGTCCCAGTTTGCGACATCGTCAGTTACTCTAACCTTTCATTTAAACACTTAAATTTCACTCGTTTGTGAGAAAATTCATTTATAATATATATTACTTATACTGTTCTTGTTAAGCGTGATATAATTGAACCGTTGTTTGTGCGAAAACGTAACACATACTTAAACTTTAAATATAATCGCAGCATTTTTAGATAACTACTATATATTAAAATTATGCATAGGAAAATAATTATTTTCGCGAAATCAGAATGCAGTTCTCGTAAAAAAAAAAAGTTTACTGAAAAGTTATTATTCAGAAATTACTTGATATAGTTCAATTTTGAATTGGTTTCAAACAATTTCTAAAACTATAAAATTTGAGTAGTACACATACATTTTCAGGACTAATATGTCTGTTTATTCATATTTTCTTTTTATTCAAATGCAATACGTCAATGATACAAATGTTAACAATATTCGCTTACGAGACATGATGTACGATAGATAACGATTGTTGGACTTTACTACTTACAATTCAGAGACTCTAGAATATTTTTCACTCCCTGAACACAATACTTCAACACATAATGGGCTGTACTTTAGTTCTATTGAAGTATCTGAGAAAGAAAATGTTTCAAAAGCCAAACATAAGAAAAGTACGTGTAATAAAGAGAATGTTAAGTGGACTAGTTAGTAAAGTAATAATTTTTCAGCAATCGAAGATATTGTTAGTAGTACCTATATGTTGTCTGTTTTATAGATAAGATTTTCTTATTTTTTCTACAGCCAAGTAAAAACATTTGCAGTAGGAGATAACAACATTGTTAGAACATTTTTTTTTGTTTCATAAATATAGTTGGTCATCACCTATAGTATCTACTTGCAAATGCGTCCTTCATTGAATGATATGATGCTCATACAATTTACTACATTCCATACCTACATGTTTCCGGTTTTTCGTAAATACTAACCCCCCTCAACCTCCCCAGACTAGCCCATGATGTAATGCTGCAAAACGACGACTAGTTTTTCTAATAGTACTGTATCAAGTTTCAGCTTTAGGCAGATAGCAATTCAAATGTAATATTTCCGTTTGTCAAACATCAAATATACTACCTGTGGAATGCCGAACTTCTTAAACTGCTAATACTTTGAGTATTGATCAACCATCATAAATTTTCATTTGAGATAATACATCTGAGTTAAGATACTTATCTAGGTAGGCTGGGTTGGTATATGTGAGGCACAAAACCGACGGAACGTTAAGAGTGACGTTGGTCGGCCTATATAATGTATTATCGCCTCTACAAACAAACCCAGCAACTGGCGCGCAGAGCTTTACTCTTCATTTTTCTATGGGACCGTATCATTTTATTTGCGATACTTATGTTTCAAATTTCAGCGCCTACTTCTGTTATTGTATTTTTCAGATACGACTGGAATTTTCCTAGATACGGCAGTTTAAAAAAAGCTGTTTTAGCTATTTTTAGGGTTTTGAAAATCGTGTTTCCAATAAGCGATCATAATTTTTAAACTGACGGAAACATTGTTTGACATGTGTTTTTTTTTATTCATAGCTGTACAAATGTAATGCGCGTTGAGATGTTTCTTCCAAATATGACTACTTGTAACTCGTTGCAATGCGTTTCAAGCGCAGGTAGACAGGAACCTTAATTACACTCTAAGTAGTATTGGCAAGCTTTGAACTTCAACAATGAGGGGCGAACATGTTATTCCTGTGGGTTTAATGCGTTAATTTCTAGTCTTTTAATACATGTTGACACGTAGTAATATTTGTGGAGCTGCTTACTGAATTTTCACTTTGCTGACAACACAAGCAACGCTCTGTGTTTGACGATCCTTAACACAGATATGATGATTATGATGATGTCGATTATGATGGTGATGATGACAACAATAATAATACTAATAATGGTAATAATAACAATAATAATAGCCTTGCAAGTATATGCAGGAATGTATTTGGAGCACAATGCAAGTTCAAATAGACGTAAAACTGTCGTAGTAATGTTTGGAATATGAGCGGCAGAACCAATGCTGTAAGGACCAGGTTCTCACGGGCCTGCTACACAGGCGCAGAATAAACACGACAGTTTATCAGCTAATTCTGCACTTGAGCATGCGGCTGCTTTTATAAGTGGTTCGCGATAGCCTAAGCACTTTCGAGGAGCACCTTGCATAGAAAAATAATTAACAGATAATTTCATTGTCATCAGACGTTAACTATCAAGTTTGCTACAATCTATGTATTTAAATTGTTACTTAGGTGATGTTTACGTTCAAAAGTGTCGGGAATATACAAATAATCTGATAGGCTAAAAAGTTACAAGAGTTTCAAAGTTCTCATTTGGTCCAGAACCACGTATGCGTAGATATCACCCAACTAAACACATTGATCAAATGTGTAAAGCTTCTTGACCCCCTAACGTGAACACTTTCAGCCGCCCCTAGTTCAGGTGATGAAGGAAGACATGTACTGTACAACTCTCTCGCTCTTGTCCTCGGGTATGACACAATGTAGTTCTCACGAGCCAGCTTGTGTGTCGACATACCGGGCCGCGTGTAGAGACTTTGTTGTAAATCGCTGAGCTGAGTCTCGCTGAAATGCTACCTATGGCACATCGCACAATAGCATCCAGCACGCTGACGCACGAAAACCGTCGATACAGCAACACAACATGGCCGCCGACATCCAGTTGACGGCTGCGTGTTAATTTCTAGTCATTACAATTTGTCGCTTGTACGTCAGACCGCTCCTGCTGAACTGGCTGTGCTGTAACTAGTATGCGCTGTCTCATTCATAATGCGTTCCTTCGCTTCTAAGCGCTAGACGCTCTACATACGCACAATATTTCCACCTTTCTGTATGGAAAATTGTGCACTTTAAACATCGGTTATAACTGTTTTCAAACAAAAAAGAAAATACCTCCTCGAAGTTGAATTATGGACTTAATGCTTGAGTTTAGAACTGTCGTAGACACTATTATAAAATATCCAACATGTTGTTAGTCATACATTAACGCTGTACTAACATTCAAGAGAACCCGAGTTCACTTCCATCTCTGGACTTCCTGATTTCGGTTCTCCATAGTTCCCAAAATCGCTCCAGGTGAATGCTGGGAAGGTTCCTTAACACGTGCCTTGCCTAACTCTTGTCCCAGCTGCTGTCATTGTACCAAGTTGTGTCGCTATCTATAATGACCTAGCAGTCGAGACGTAATGCCTGATATAAATACAGGTTAAATAATTAATTTTTACCTAACCTTCGATAATTCTTTTCATAAAACAAAGGAAATAATTAACACACTCCATGAAACAAACGAAAAAAAGGGGAGGGGGTTAAAGAAGTTAATAACATCAGTAAAATTTATACATATTGACGTGCTATAAAAATACAGGATCGTAGCTTAAATTTACTTCGAAATATTTGTACTATTTGTGTAGGTGCGAAGTGCTGTTACCTTCACAAATATGTGAGAGTTAAAAAACTACTAGTTAGTGGGATTGCGTATTTGGATTGATTTTTAGGAACATATCAGTTAATGATTTTAGCGTTAATTTATGTTGGATATCAACTACGTATATTATCTCAAGGAAAAAATAGTATTTATACTTGCACCGGTTAATCACTGTTCAACTTAGCGACAGACGCTACTTCTCTCAATTTTGTTGACGAATGAAAACATTTATACATCTTAATATGTTTCGCCCACTTTTATACGCAGTAGACTGTAGCTAACGCCATTAATACGATGATTGTGAGCAAAAGTAGTCCACCGAGAGAAACAAATCTCATGCGGTGAAACAACAGCGGTTGTCGCTACCTAGACGAGATGTATCGAGGTCTCTTAGATGACTTGCATGTAGGAAGTGCTTGTGCTACAATGTCGTCAGCTAAGCTCGCTGATAACATCGCCATTATCACTACCGACCTACTTTATTGTTTGATTAGTTGCAACAAAGTTCAGCCTTCCTCGTCGCTACAGCGGGCAACTGTACTTCTCAATGTGCTGTACTTAGTGTGCGGGTTTTCTCACAGCACTCCTGTTTCCCCACGCCTCCACTGCTCTTTGATCGCCTTACTGACTCTACACGAGCATCAACGACCTCGGTGTTACAGGGGCCTATGAACGATAGCCACGTGCACACCAGCTTCAGCTCGTCCATTTATCTGTAAAGTTTATCTTCACACTGCTGGAAAGTGGAGGAAATATCGGCACCTGATTGGCAAAAGGGCGAATGTCACATATTTTATGATTTTGAGTGACTGTATTCATAAAATTCTTCAGACTTAAAGACACGTTTTGGCAAAAGGACAATGTGTGTGCATGTTAGGCACTGTTATATATATGAAAAACTGCCCCTCTCTTATGTTACAGTTTCATCCTGGCAAAAATGCCAACATCCATAAAGTTCCTAGGTTTGAAGTGTTAAAGTTTTTCGACGCTTGATTTGTTAGTCATAAATGTTCGTACACAGTATTTTATATTTATAGAACTGCAGAGTCCTAAAGTATAAGTTTCAACAGTTTTTGCTCTTACTGTAGATTTACAATCCTGTAACATTCGCCCTTCTGCCAAATAAGTGACGATATGTGTTATTACGGTCCTTTTTAGGTAAGACAATCTTGGCGTAGAATATTTTTGAAAGGTATAAACAGGTATAACACACCTTTATCTTTACTATAACGTCATACAACGATAGTTTCACCATTGAATGTCTTAGTACAGGCTGGTTGTCGACGAGAAGACTACACGCCAGTTCAGTGAGTTGTACATAGAGGCTAGTGTGAGGCGAGATGTGTGTGTTATGTCGTCCTTACCACTTCCGCACTGCTAGGCTTCGAACACGCTAAATATGTTCACACAGGCGAACACCTTAAGGGCCCGGCTTCGAGATTCTTCATGTTTGACGATAATTATTTGTTATAACATAAACGACAGTAGATATCGCAACATTGCCTTGTAGCTTTGTTATAACGGCTGTTAACTATACGTACTTTGATTATGTCGAAACAGAAGACAGTAAAATATCAGCTAGTTAGTTAACTAACGAAATTTCATTTCAATTGATAAATTAACTAAATACGTATACTGTGTGTCTCAAAAATTAAATTACATAGGCTAGTAAAACCAATTTGCAACAAAATTACGAAGCGATTTTACGATATCAGTTTTCGTATTCGTTTTAAATAATAATACTCTCGTAAGCCGAGAAACTCGCGCCCTTAAGGGTGTTCCAAGTGCGATAAAGTCATTATTTTATATTTATATGAAATATTGTTAGTTTTGTAGACGATACTTATGAGTGCATTTTATTCTTACGAAACAATTTTAGTTGGGGTTGTTTTCTCATAACGATGCGTTAAAGTCAAAACTTCCTTGTTCTGCTGCCATGCAAATAGTTCAAACCAGGTGACTTACGTACGTTAAATAATTCTCAGTGAAATAACATACTGCGGGCTACGTAATAAAACATTTGAAATAATCCCGCGAACTGTTTTCGAATTTTTGCAAAAAATACTGAATTTGCAACTTTTTACCTACTTTTGCGAGTTTTTTAAATTCAAAATATTACGTTTTAGGATTTTAAAAAAATGTATTGCATAGTTCATGGAATTATTTTGTTTAAGTACATTAGATGGTTTTCACTATTTGCATGGCAGTGTAACAAGCAAATTTTGACTTTGGTGCACCGTTATGAGAAAACTATGAGAGCTAAAAATGTTTCGTAAGAGGAAACTGTACTCACAAGTATCGTCTACAAAACTAACAATATTTCATAAACATATAAAATTATTATTTTATCGTACTTGAACACTCTTGAACGTCCACTCCAACCCTCTACGCGAGGTAGATAATCTAATACATGCTGTGACGGGGTGAACCCATTTTAAACTTTATGGTTCTCTAAGTAACGTAGTTTTTTCAAATATAATGTTTGAAATCTTGAAAATAAGTACATACAGTGTAACGGATATGTAGACATGTTAAAAAATTATTTTACTGTTAAGTTTTATTTTATACAGAGTAAAAAATGCATAATTTTGCTACTTATCGACTTCAAAATATTTAATGAAGTAATTAATTAACCGATTAAGCTCTAGCGAAATCCAATTTTCAACATAATTAGCCAATGTGACGATTTTTACAATACTATTTTTTATTTAAACAGTTAATATTTGCAGTAACCTAGTAAATAAGAACCCGTGACCTTGAGTTATCTGTGCGGGCATTAACTATTGATTTATTTTATATTATTATTTCAGACATTTAACTTCTGAGACCAATGAATGTGCATACTGTACTGTGTTATTCAGTCACGTGACAATGTCTATTCAGAAGAGCAGGAATTATAGAAACCTACAGAAAGAAGACAGGAAAGATTCTTCACCGGAACAACCTATAGCGTGCGAAATAAATTATTTAAACCTCTGACATGTGTGTGTTCTTTGAACGACTGTTTCAATAGAGTGGCGGTCAAATAATAGTAGTGATGCATGTTGACCTGTCAGCAGGCATGTTACATCATGCTGGGACAGCCTGAGTCGACCAGTGATGTTATGAGTTTTCGGAGCTATGTCGCAACTCCCAAGATACGTCATTGGGATTCCCCGATGACGCCAGTGCGTATACGTGACTACTAACAGGCACGGGCGAGGTAATGTCTATTTTTAGACATCTGGTCGTCACGTTGCACCACAAATTGAGATCACAAAAGGGGCTGTATAAAAGCCTCGGAACTGCGCAATATGAGTCAGTCTGGAGTCAGAAGTCTGAAGATGATTAGTATGAGTTTGTAGTCAGCGAGTATGAAGTGAGAACCGAGTGTGGTGTGAGGCAGCGCTCTTAGGGGCGGCGTTTCCACTGGGGCGGCGATGGGCGTCGTGAGAAGTGAAGGGCCGAGAGGAGACACTGGCGGCGGTGGTGAGTTGATGAGGACCCAGCGCCTTGGGGGCGGTATCACGACGGCATCGAGGCTGATGTAACATCGGCAGGCTGCAGAAGTGGCAGACAATACTTGAGGTGTTGTGTCGGCGTGGCTGAGCTGACAAAGTGTGGCATTTCGGGGATGGCAAAACGGCGGTGGTGGTCGGTGTCGATGCTGAGTAACATGAATGGGCTGCAGAACTGCAGAAGGGACAGACAACACTTGGGGTTTTGTATCGATGGCAGCAATGAAGAAGGTGTCGGCGTGCTACAGAAAGTGGGTGAGCTGTGGAGAACAACACTGGAGGTGTCGTACCGGCGAGAGCAGTCACTGGAAACTTAGGAGAGTTTGCTATTGGTCGTGCTAGAGGAAGGTGCTATGCTTGTGGAGATATACTGGGGAAGACATCTTGGTGACGTCAGAGTCTACTGTGAAGCTACAGGCTCATACTTTCGGAGCAATATTGGGCGGAACAAGAGGACTGATGCTGCGGGTCGATTGACAACAAGGAGGTGCGCGAGGTGAGTCGAACCGAAGACCTCAAGAGTGAAGACAGTGGTGCACTCGGCGTGCTACGCAGCACATGGTGAGCCATCACCAATTCGGACTGTTAAGGTTGTACACTGTCACTATGTGAACATGTGTGTATGTGACTGAACTATTATTGTGTGTATGTGACTGAACTTTTATTGTGATTTGTAGCCTTTGATTAATGGTAAATATTCTTGTGTTTTAATTGTCAAAGTTATTAACGTTTCTGTGACACAGTAGTAATTGTGTGCATAATTAAGGGTGTTGTGAAAGTTATATTTGATTGCTGTTTTGCATATTTTTGTAAGCTTCGTGAGCTGGTAAATCAATAACTTTTAATTCAAATCTTTTATTTATAATTATAAGACCTCTATCCCAAAGACCTCAGAGAATTGCTCCCATTTAAGTTTTTGCTAAACTTGTAACAGTACAATAAGAAACTATTTCAACATCTGACTTGACAGTTTTCTTTGTACGATTATTGCAGTATGTAAAAATAATCGTTCGTACATACATACGCCCTTTCAGAACTGTTGTAATATAAAACCTGGAAGGTAGATAACATCAACGAAGATACACATTTATGTACCGGTCATAAGACAATAGTTGCTGGTAGCACACATCCTACATAAACAAAAAAAAAACATGTTAGTCAAAATAAAATTAATCCAATAGCATAATGTCATTGTGTGATGTTTTTACTGTGTAAACATTTTCGGAAAATACGTTCTTTTGTGGTAATACTCTGTTTTGTTTGAGGTAACTGTGTTTCGTATAGTTGTAACTATGTTTATTTTGGCTATGTTAGGTTGCAACTGTGAAATACAATGCTTTGTTGCAACTATTTAGTACACATCAAACTGTAAGCCTGCTTTACGCACAACTCGGAGTTTGATCGTGTGTAGATAAATAAAAGGAATACATGAAATGAAAGCCCTACCCAGTATGGGGAAATAATACAAACGTCAGGCGACCGCATACCGTGGACGCCTATGGTATTTGCTAACTTTATGAGTAAATATTTATCCAGAATTATTAATTCGTTACACGTAATCTCTTGCTCCGCAGTTAAATGCACGAATTTTCGGTGTCAGAGATTGTGCCTCAGAAGTTCGTAACACTGGAAACAATTATATTTAAAACGTTGGCTACAACTATTATCTAGGATTGCTATTGTTTAATTTTCGCAAATTAGCTCCAAGGAACCTACAGTTATGGATTAAAGCTCTTAGCGTTGAATTATGTACCACGCCCTCTTAAGTTGATCAGTTGTGGCTGCCGATGTTCTGTGGCCGGCCAGTCGATGTCCGAACATAGACCACAACATTGTAAGGCTGTTTTTAAGTTTAAATTTAGTTATTTTATATTTCTACGGAATAATGTTAGTTTTGTAGACGTTACTCATCATACATTTTCCTCTTATGGAAAACTTTCTAGCGTGTATTGCACACAAACGGAATTTCAAAAGGAATAATTTGGATGTTACGGCAGCGCTCACCCAACACTAACTGATACGCTGAATGAAATAATTTGCTTTGAAATGATATATAATGGTTATAAAACACAAAACAACACATTTCTGCGTTTCTAAAAATCACTGAAAATAAAAGAATTTTGCATCGAAAATTAGCGACGCCTTTCATACACTAAAATATAAATGTTTTGATTTTAGCAAACAGAGGCATTCCTCATAATTACAACAAAATCAGGTTTATAGCTATACGATCTGTCGACTCGTTGTGGTGTATGAAGGCAGTAACAAGCGCACATTTACAAAGTGATGAGCTGCCATGGCGAGGTGTCAAATTGCGTGATGACAGCTGACAGTAGCGTGACCCTATACCTCAACTCCCCTGGGCGACTGAATGAGAAACCTGAGAGCAACTTATTATATACCGACGCGATGCGCTGTGTCCTGCATCAAGAGTTGAAGTGAGACATGCACTTGTCTCATAAAACTGTAATATTTGATATTGCTAATGACGCATTTAACGAACACTGGAACAACCCTAATAACTGTGAGCTTCGATAGAACGCTCAGGCCAAGGCAGCAGTGTGGCATAGTAAGTATCATGCGGTCGCGCAGTGTCTCATTGGTAGAGAGTTCCAGGTTCTGAAGATAGTGTACCTGGGCGCCAGTGACAGTGAACTCAGACGACATCCCACGTCGTAACTCCTGATACTGTGCCGGTATGACAGTAAACTATGTAGGACTCGGCCAAACTGCAAATAAACCATTCAAGTGGGAGGGAGTATTCCGTACTCTCGAATCAGAAACATGTCTTCTCTCACTTTGGGCAATTGTCCGTACATGATGAAATATATCATTTCCTGTAAGGGAAAATTTCAGAGGAACATTGTGCGTGTATTTATCAATTATGTCTCTTAAAGCTTGGCCTTGATACTGTTTGACTGCTGTTCATCCAAACTAAGCCGACGTGTCATAGGTATGGCAAGAAAATACCCGAAAATGAATATAATTTCTATGGATAAAAATTAACAAAATTTTTCCTGCATTCTAACGCACTGCGGAACTGTGCGGATTCATAGTATGAATAAATGATGATGATTTCTTAGGGATATGATTTACGCAGTGCACACGAAATTAAATGTAACAGAATGAAGGAGACTTGTTTTAAGTTGCACAAGAACCTAAATATTGAAATGAACATTATTCCTTAATAGTAAGTCTTCATGAGATTACCGCCTGTTTTTACTGTCCATGAATATTTGTCGTTTTTACACATGAAGACTGTAGACTTACCAGCTGCAGAAGCTGAGGAATTACAAGTAATCGATAACATACAAAATACTGAAACAAAATTAGGTGATTTATGTCGAAAGATATTTATTACTTATATATATATATATATATATATATATATATATATATATATATATATATATATATATATATATATACATATATATATATAAGAAATGTTAATATTATGAATACGTTACTAGTGACGACATGATCCTATCACGGAACATACGTAGTTTGCACAGTATTCAGGGGAGAATATACAATTTTGCTTTGCAAAAATAAAATAAATAAATAAAATAAAAAAAGGAGGGGGGGTGTCGCCGTGTAACTGTGCTGGCATGTTCCGCTTTCAAATATAGGAACAGGTTACAGAGCTATCGTGTTCCAGGTTAGTATTGTCAATAAACATTGCAAATATCAACATCACAGCACTTCTGCAATAACCAGATTTCAATTTACACAATATTTGGTCTTTACCATACAACTGAAATTAGAGTTTTTGGGTTGGGAGAGGGTGATTCTAACGGCTGTGACCCCCTCCCCCTTTTTTTCCTCTAAATCGCCCTCATATAGTATTGAAACAACTGAATATAAAAGTCAAAATTTGTATGTTATGGGAGCTTACACCCAATGAAAACTAACGGAATAACTTAATATAAATAATTTATGCTGTCACGGGTTACGGCCCTGCTAAACGTTTTAAAATACAAAACAATGCAATTGTGTTTTTAATGAATATTGAAAATCAAATAAAACAAACCTCCCAATTATTCCCGCTCCTTTATCAAGAAGAAATTGTAGCCACGCCCTTCGTTCCAGGAACTCAAAATTCTCAGCTTGAAAACCGGAACTGGCTCGTGGAAATTGGGCCTCTATTTTTACGGTACTCAATGAAATGACTGAAAACGATCTTCAAGCGGAATATATGTTTCATGTTTAACTATACAAAATGTTTCCAGTGCGAAAACAAGATACACTTCAAACTACGTCACTAGAGTTTTAAAAATTCTGTCCGCTAATTAAAAACACGATTTTCAAGCCCCTCAAAAGTGCTAAGAATGACCTTTTCACGTTGCTGTAGATGAAATATATCAGCCGTAATCATTAAACAAGCTCATAGAACCCTGCATTGGACTTTACATCATACTTTCCACGAATAAAATAACAGGGTCATCGTTTGAAGTCGCGTTGAAAAACAATTCCACGAAAACATAGCACGTTAGTTTGGTACTCCGCACCTAGAGGCGGTGAGGTGTTCGACTAATGTGTTATATCCGACTTATCGCCTTCCTCGTTCCGTGCCACAAACAAATATATTCAGCAATCATATACACAATATATCCTGTCTCCACAAACAAGATATATAGGTAGGTGGTTTATCTTACCTTCTCGTTGACTGCGAGGTCATAATGGATGGAACCAATTGCTCGGACAAACAGCAAACAGGGGAGGAAATTGCCATGACATTTATACCTAGGCATTATCCCAGCATGAAACTGGAGTGATCTCGGGAAGCCACAAAAAATTGAAATCAGTATTGTCGGAGCTGGGAATCAAGTCCAGATCGTCCCGAATACAATTCCAACGTGTTATCGTTGTTACCTGGCTTGATACCACACACGTGGAAAAAGGCGAAGACACAGCTGAAGAAGTTGAAAGTTAATTATAAATGAACTGTGAGTAATGATGTGTAATTAATATAGAGAAGAATAGTACATTCAAACAAATAAATTAAAATAAAAAAAATGTGAATTGAGAATGTCCACTGTGATCCATATTTGAGCTATTATTTGTTACCTAGTATCTCACTATGCATCAGGCTTCCGGAAGTGGAAAATAATTTGCTCAAGACTCGGGCGGATACGTTTCTGTACGCTGGCTGTAGCCGCGATTCGTACATATGATGAGGCATGGCCTGTGCGACAATAGTTAAAAAGAACTCTTTCTAGGTTTAATTATCACAGCTGTCTGACACGACTGAAACCACTCGCAGGTGACACCGGCCCACTACAGCACCTCTGCCCTCTTCTGGGGCTCGCGGCGGAGTTCCTCAAAAACTTCCAAAATTCCCGCAACTCGCGGCTCTACCGCGCTAAAACGTCGTCGACCAATCAGCCCAGTAGCTTCCAATAGCTAGGCCACGCCCCACGGTTAACAATCTCTCGGCTGCAGACCTCATCACCGTTTATTTTCATTATTTTCTTTCTTTTCTGAGTTAATTAACACCATACCCTTGATTACATTTAGTATTACATATGGAATTACCCTTGCTTATATCTAATTGCACATTTTATTATAACTTAATATTATATTGGGCACAGTCCTGATTGGCTGTTTGTTGGTAGAGGCGGTCTTGTGTTCCCTGCCCTCAGCCCTGGGGGAAGGGAGATGACGTCATGTAGGAGGGGGAGGGGAGTCGCTGTAGCTGCCCGCAGTGCCACAACAATGATGTGGCGGCGACATTTCTCCTTCTGTCAGAGACATAAGCCGCTCTCTACACCAGTGTGTGACTTGCAAATACCGTTATCTAGACCATTTACAAGATCGATATTATATTATATATAAAATACATATGTATACATTAGAGGTGCCGATGAGACCCATTACAACTAATATCCGAAAATGAAAATACAACGAGCAACAAGAAGTATGAAGAAATTGTATTTATGTATAGAGACAAATAAGTTGACAGTTTCAGCCGGCAATAGCGAAAGCATTCTGTTAAAATGAATGTTGAAGAAATCCCCATTAATTAAATACGACTGTAAAAACAATTAAGATAACGTAGGAGGTCAACCATTAAAGTGTTAGATTAGATAAGAAGAGGTTTCCCATGCCACATGTTTAAATGATTACGGAGGTGAAGACACTCTTGTAGATAGTTACTATAGTAACAACAAGTTAAAACATCGTATCAATCACTGATTACAAATGTAATGCAATGTGCTCGAGTAATATTGGGGGAAAAAAATATAGACCCAATTCATGTGTAAATTAAGCTGGTCAGAGCTGCTTTGCGGTTTGTATTAATTCAGGTTCGTCAATGTCTTCCGCAGCATTGTGGATGGAGGAACACCCAAAGAGGTGGCATTAACTGTCATCTCCCGGCCGGAAGTCGAAGCCAGAACCCTTGGCCAACCTAACAAGAACTACATCCACTGAGCCAAGCGGTTACTAACAGTTAATAAAGTTATGTAAGTGTGGTTCACGCCTCGTCGGCAGCGAGTACATAAGAGGAGGTTACACATCCCTTCACGTCATGATAGGACCTAAGTGAGTAGCTGGCCATGGACATCCCAGTGTTCGCCTGGGTGATGTGGAGCCACATGAAGAGCCGGAGGAGGGTATTTACCCGGGTAATCCTGACTGTGAGTCTAACGTGTCACAACAGCACTACCTCACTCGGCGCTTACAATAAATAAACTGGTACCAACTGACGCTGGTATAATCTATAAGTAGGGACATGAACTGTTCGCTAATATAATGTTGCCCTAGTTTGTTTCAGAGCCTTGAGTTCACATCTGCAGCTATGCTTCATGGTTATTGGCAGCGTGTCTGAGAAGTGACGTCTCTCATTTGACTGCAGCAACCATGGTGAGGTCACAGCAACAACACGCCTGTTACTTGCAGGTAGAAGCCCTAGACACGTGACTGCTACAACAACCAATCTCTGACTATGAAGCAGAACTGCAGACGTGAACGTCCATGGACCTAGCTATATGAACATACTTCTTAGCCTCAAACATATGAGAGGCGATTGAGATATCGTGAAGACGTATATAGAAGTTTTACATACGTTAATATCACACTTGTTGAAAATAATTATAATAACGTAGTGCGCGTGAAGTGGAGTAAACAATATTTGTATAGAAACATTATAAAAAAGATGGAAAAATGAGTTGATAAACAATGTCAAGTGTCTGGACGTGGAAAAACTAGATCAGATATCTTCCTACTCAGTACGATACTAGTACGATGCTGAGCAAGATACAACAAAACTAATAAACGGTAATGCCCAGATCAGTTATGTCTCAACTGAACACTACATACATTCTAAAATCAGTTTTACAAAAATTACTAGAAATTGTTCTGTACTTGTAAATGAATTTGTTTACAAAGTTACAAGGGTTTTCTTTATAAAAATACTTGCTTGATTTTAGAAAGAAATAAAATTAAAATTTGCAGAAATTCTTGGAAAAACATTTTTAAGGTAAAACGTTTAAGGTCGGCAAATGGAAACTTTGTAGTAAATTAAAATCACGAGTATTTCCGAAATTATATAGTTGTATAGAAATTTTAGCATTTGATATACATTTTTCTGGGATTAAATTAATATTAATTTAAATATCTCTCTAGAAAATTAAATAGAATAGTTGAATATGTAATAAAAAAACGTATTAGCAGTATGTTAGTTCACTTGATCTTAAGGCAAATTGCGTGGTTAACAAGCTTAAAAGGTGTAGGTTCGATTCCTGGAGCATATATTGTCTTTCTTTACTCAACGCTATTATGTGTAAAAATTATTTAAGTGTTATTTTCCAAACAAGTTAATTTTCATGATCAGAGTAAAATTAATAATTGATACTTAATTTTTTTTTTTTTTTTTTTTTTTTTTTTTACAGTTTCAAGACGAACACAAGGCTGAATGCGCCTCGTAATGTTACAAACATATATTGTGTTTTTTTTAACAAGAAAACACTTTGCACAATAGTTTTATGGAGAATTTCCTTGGCAACTGGGTTTAAAAAAGATTCCCTTGTAAAAGTAACGTAAAAAATGTGTAGCGTGTAGGAAAATGAAAGACGAATTATGTGAATGCAAAGAAGAAGAAGGACAAACAAGGTATATATAAAGGTGAAATGTTCAAGAAGGGAAGAGAAATTACAAGTGGCTCAAATGTAAGTCAAATAATGCAACACTATATATAGATATATATAATGTTGCATGCTGTTGTTACAAGTTTTGCCTGGGAAGGGGAAGATAAATAAGCCAGAGATGGAAGGCAACAAGAGTTTATTAGAATAGAGAACAAGGAAATACAGCAATACAGAAATAGAGACGAGTGGAAGGGTTAGGGTAAGGCGAGACAGGAGATAGGTAAAGGATCGCTCTCCTTCCCTAAACCAACAGGAACTCACCGCTAGTGCCGCCGTTGGAGCTAGTTCTCTAGCCAGAGGGTCGCACCCAGACTCGAACCCAGAGT
>PNEQ01093328.1:8963-46080 GCA_003012365.1 Medauroidea extradentata | reverse complement strand
CTGGCAACAACCCACGAGCCGCCACTACCTCTAAGGACATTATAATAATAAACATGGTTTCAAGTAAGGAGAGAGTTACCGCCAAATTTAAATTGTTTTAATAATATTTGTGTTTGTACGAGATATAGTTTGTTTTGTAGATATACTTCGTGTCTATTTTTATAGTAATGAAAATGTTCTTGCTTTCATAGTTTTTAAAGTGGCATGTCAAATCATAAAGTTGCATGATACGGTTTTATACAAGAAATGAAAATCACCTGACTTAAAAAAAAAACTAATTAATTCAATCTGAAGAACAATATCATGGGCTACGTCAAGACATGTATGAAAACCGGCATTGACATTCTTCGTATTAAAAAAGAATGACAGAATTTTGGCAAATTTTTATTTCAAATTCAGCAATTGCTTAAAGAAACAAAAAACATTCAGTGCAGTTGTTTTATAAATATCTTGACGTTCCCTGTGACAAGGTTCTTCAGTGTGAAATTATTTCATTTCTCTAAGTCAGATAGTTTTGGTCTCTTGTATAAAACAGTTTTTAAAATTTTGGGCTTGACCTGCCTTTACACAAAATCTATGAAATCTAGAAACTTTTTTATTACTCTAAATATATTCGCAATATGTATCTATAAAGAAAATCATATATCGTACAAATATAAAAATTATTTAAAACTTTAACATTCTGCAGGAAGTCCATACCCCACCCCCTTAATCGACTGTATCTGTTAGATGTGTGGAAATATCCAGATGATTTCTGAATAACAATGAAACTTACGTAAGTACCTAATAAATGTTTAATATTTTTTTTAATTCTGTGGTTTAAGTGGCGGAAATATTTAAAATGTTACAAAAATACCGAAAATAAGAAATTACTACGGAGAAACAATTTTTTAAAGTTGTTAATTTTTGTCAAGCTATTGATACGTGTACCACTTTGGCTACAGGCCTATATTTACATATTTGCTTTTCAACAATTCTGACGAACTTTCTTGACGTAATTGTTTGGGACACTGGTAATAATTTTAGGGTTCAAATTCCGTGAAACAAACGGCGACGGGGAACTGCTATGCTATTATAGACGCACATATTAGTGGCAGTTGGCAGAAGGGCCGGGAAAATGAGAGATCCATAAGAAAATTAACCGAACTGCGGCATCATACAACAGGGTGGCCACAGAAAAGTGGAAATGAAATTCCCTGACTTTTCCAGGTATTCCCTGACTATTAACAAAAAATTCCCTGGCTATCTGTGTGAAACTCATATGCAGTAGTATCAAATTCACCCCATGAAATGTTTCACAATTTAAGATTCAGTAAGTAGGCTTTACGTCTCGCCAACAACACTGTTATTAGAGTGAGTGAGAGTGAGAGAATTTTATCAGTACTTGTCTTCAGCGCTGGTGAGGGATGAAATCAGGTTAGTATAGAGCGGCGCCGGAATGAAAGGACAGGGAAAACGGGAAATCCTCAAGAAAACCCGCCTACCAACGGCGTGTCACTTGTTTTTATAGGGATCTCCCAATTTCATCCACTCTTGCAGTCCAGTGCTGCTCCATAAACATCATTCACACCACATCAGTTGTAAAAATCATAGTTGTTACGAGCCATCCAAGTTTCTCCACTCAGTTAATTGTAATGGGCTTTGTGAGATACTGGCACCATCAACTAAGGTGTTCATACATGTTCACATATTTTAACTTCGTAGTTATGATACCTGCAATTAGAAAACTAAAATCCACTGGACTTACTTAATACTCTTCCATCCTGCAAACAATTGTTTAAAAATAATCATAAGAACAAAAACACTTAACTACTTACTCACACGACAGAAACTGCATTATACATTTTTTCAATGTATAGTAGTATAGGCCTACATGATAAACTTTCCTCTGACTGTTCACAAAATTCCCTGACAATTCCCTGTTTTCCCTGACCACTTTCAAATTCCCTGACTTTTACCTGTTTTCCAGGTTTTCCAGGGCAGTGACCACCCTGTACACGCATGATTATCACATGTGAAAATCCGGTTGACAGCCGGTGTAATCGAAACCAGATTACAATGATGTTGATAATGTTTAAAAGAATAGCGAGCGAAGCCGCGTCTGGGCAGCTGGTATACATTATAACACATTCCTGCCCTCTACACCGCAAAGAACTACACAACATCCTTGTTGCCTAACAGTATGGTATAGATAAGCCGTTCACTGAACTTGAAAGCGAATGTCAGTATTTTAGCGAAGATGATAGTAGCCGAAATGTAACCTAGAAGGGGGAGGAAGCGTGCCTGACCCTGGTCAATATTATGAACAGATTATTAAAATATGTACAGTTCAAAAAACCGGTCTGCAGGGGGGGTCAAGTCAGGGTGTTGCCAAAAAAATCAAACACTTTCAGTGCACTTAAAGCACAGAATATTCACTCAAACTTTTATATTCAAACATTTAAGTTGATAGCTTAATTGTATACGTTAAAGTCAGTATAAATATAACATTAGATTAAACATACTTCTTTCTATATTGTATTTCTTTATCTGATTTTTATATTTTTACGTATATGTACTAATATGTACGGGAGTACAATTTATATTTTGTAACCCATTTTTAATTTTTTTAGGAGGGGGAACATTGTAACCATGTACCCCCCTTTCCTACGCCACTGAAAATGGGCATGTGTTATCACTTTTACCCATATAAAATTATACAAAACAACTTCAGTGAACTGTACTCAAAACACTGATATGAAAGATATCCGTTCTTGTATCCCCATTCCCCATGTTCCTACGTCACAGTTTGAGAGCATTGTACGCAATAATGGTATGCCGTAGGTTATGTCAAGAAAAACACTAGTGTGTTTAACTAGCTCTTATTGCTTAAGTATCCAGATATAGTTATGGCGTGTTGTGAAGGAACATACAAATGATATTTACGTACCAGTTACTACTTCTACCAAAAGTTTAAGGACTCTCATTATATTTAACTAACAAAACGGACCTGATTGTGAAGGACACGTGGCTAACTGTTTCAGGCTACGATCAGAGTTTAATTTGTAAAAGAATCGAAATTAGGAGAGTTTGTTTAAACGTTATCCTTTCTCTCGTTATTTAAAATAACATAAATGTTTTAAACTGTAATGTATTTCCAGCGATGTAAAAATAAAACAATGTTTATCCTTATTTTTTTTAGCAAAAACATAAAACCCTATAGAATAACTCCCTAGTTTTATTATACAAAAAATAATGTAACTTTTATCACTTTTTAAGTAGTTGTACTAGTATAATTATGCTAGTATAATTATAACAGTATAATATTATACTGGTATTATAATGTTATAATATTATTTTTAAAAACGAAAAAAAAAAAAAGATAATTTTTGAGCGAACTGTCCTAGTTTCAAAATATTTTTACGAATTAAACTCTGAACATAGCCTGAAGCAGTTATCCATGTGTCATTAACAATCTGGTCCCGTAGGAATATTTATAAGGTCAATACCTTTTCTTAGTTAAATATAACGGTGTCAAACTTTATTAGAAGCTGTAGATATTTTAAATATCACGATATCATAGAATAATATTTTGTCAACGTTAGTTTAGTTGTTTGTAATATGGAGGTTGAAAAATAAACATGTTCACGCAAATGGAATATTGGAATTTAAATGTTTGAAATTTCACTCGTTCACTAACACGTCCTCGTGTAACGTTATACAACATAGTTGACAGTAATATTTAGCAAGTTGTGTGTTCATACATTACAGTTGACAGTTGTCAAATACGGGATTGCATACAGTAACGTAGGGAACAGCAACATAAAACGTTATAATAACCTTACACTTCATATATTGTCGCACTACGTGATATGTGTTAACAATCAATACTTTAATCACTTGTCAGTCAGAACTGTCTAGTAGGGTATTACGTATTACATACAAAACAAGAAAATATGAGGAAATATTATCCTTGCATCACGTTCTTCTGACATTGATGCTGTGACAACATTTATTTTACGTAATACGTGGCTACTTAGTGAACTTTGTTGGTAACAATCGATGTTCGGACCCATGGACGGAGCCACGTGTGCGGTCGTTTCGCACAGGAGAACGACAATGGTTTCTGTCAAACTGGGTCAAAGTGACCGTTTACAACTACCTGGGCCAACAACCCACAAAATTATTCTGTAATCAGGATCAAGTTTATTCCTTAATATGAGATATTTAGTGTCTGAAATACTTAGTTCTATGATTTTTCTGAAGGTTTTTACTGCAAAGAATCACTACAGTGAGTGTGTTACACGTTTTGTTCGTGTTTAAGGCGACCGCCTACCTCTCGCTTCAAAAGCGTTACAGTGTGTTCGTAAACAGTTTTTTTTGTAAGAAAATATTCCACGTGTGCCCGTTGTGCCAACACACGAAAAGAAAATAAATTTCAAACAAGGTTGGAACCTCATTGTTAAGACGCTACTCTCATTAAAAACACTGTTTGTAAGCCCTCCAACATGGTTAAAAACGGCCCTTTCAGACTGCCGCACTTCAAAATGTACTAACCGGATGTATGTGGAACTCAGATTGCGACCTGCTCTGAACTTAGTTGCAGACTTTCCACCAGTATAATTATATGGTCACTGCTTAGTGTCCCATAGTAAAAGCGGTTCGGCGGGAAGCTTGCACGCTAATTCAGCGCTTTGCTTGTTGAGGCAACGCGGCATTTGATGCGCGCTTCAAGGTCGACATTACTGCTCCGTAGTTTTTGAGCCTCTCGTGCGCGGGTAGGCGGTGCCCCAACCTTAAGGTTAGTGAGATTGTGTATGTAGGCTGATGCTGTCGAGGGACTTCCGTAGATAGTGTACTTCATCATCAATTTTCACCACTTTTAAATGATTTTATCCAAATTGTATTAATTTCATCTGCCTTGCAGTATCTTTGTGTCATGACGTGAACGTTGCACAGCCTTTAAAGGTAATTGAGTCCAGAACCTCTCAAACAATAGATCGGAGCTACAAACAACTGTGCCACATAACGTCGAAATTGTTCATGAAAACCAATTTTAAAAAATAAAATATTAATTTCCTAGTCTCATTGAGGTTACACAACAACACTTTCCTATAGAAATGCAGACTGAAACTCCTGTATAATCTACTTCTCGCTGGATCGGATCGTCTACCTCGAAAGTTTACAAACTGAATTTCTTAAAAATTATGTTATATTGTAAAGTAAAAAATTTTCATTAATGGTTTTATGTACTTACGTGAGCATCATACTGGTGCAAACAAAAGCTCAGTGTCTTTACTGGTTATGATAGGTATCATCGGCTGATATAAAGTAAATTTCATGCCTTTTCACCCCTTTAGGAGTCATATTTCGAAAAATTTAACTTTACAGGTACTTGTACAAGTATCCAAGTGAAGTGAAAATCACGACGATAGCCAGTTCAGTCAAAGCAAAATCGATCATTAATTAAAAATTACATATCACCCGTGTACAGTTCTAAGAATTCAAACTTTGAAAAATCTTACAACCTATTTGCGGCCATTTATAGTATCATCATCCTGAAGCACAAATATACTAAATATCTCGGTGGGTTCCATATACATCGAGGATTTATCTAAAACACATTCTAGTTTTTTCACTTTTTAAGAGACTGAATTTCGAAAAACCCTTGAATCACATTTTAGATGTCTTTACTGGTGTCCCTTGGACGTGAAAAACACGACACTAGCCCGCTGGGCTCAACATATACCGACGTTCATTGAAAACACAATTCATCACTTTTAATCCCTTTTCACTTCCTTAGATGTTGAATTAAAAAAAAAAAACGTGAAATAACTTTTCAAGTATTTGAGTAACCATCAATCTTAAACAAAATCACGTCGATATATAAATATGAATGGGGTCAATATAAATCGATTGTGAATTGAAAATATACATTACCCTTTTTAACCTCTTTGGGAGTGAATTCGATAAATACATTTAAATTGTATTTACGATATTAACATAATCGTCAATCTAAAGCAAAGAGCACTTCGATATCTCATTTGGTTCGATAGATATGGAGGAATACTCTAAAACACATTTCACGTATTTTCACCCCCCTCAGTTAAAGAATTTCGAAACGTCTTGAAGTCGTGTCATAGACATATGTATACGTAACCAGTGAAGAAAAAACCACGACGATAGCCAATTGTGTTTCAGTGATACAGACGATTCATAAAAAACACATTTTGCCCCATTTTACTGATTGGGGGTCGAATTAAAAAAAAACTGATACATATTTAGGGTATTTACGTAAGTAACATTTGAAAGTGAAAACCAACTCTCTATCTCGACGGATTCGATAGATATCGTTAATTAATCGAAAACACATTTAAGGTCTTATCACCTCCCTAGATGTTGAATTTAAAAAAAACCTTCAATTGGTTAATATATACTTTTTATGTGCGTCCTATAAAAGTAAAAATCACGATGTTAGATCGTCGCGTTCGAGCTCTATCGACGTTTCTTCGGAAATATATGTCACCCCTTTTCACCCGCTTGGCACGGGCGTCATTTAGGGGGGCAGGGGGGCAAGTGCCTCCCCCCTGGATTTTGAATTTGGTGTGTATAATGAATATTTTTTTATTTTATTATTTAATTAATGGTAACTTAAGCACATAAAACTGAAGTTTTATTATTAAAGTGTCTAATTTATACATGTTTAATTAATAAAAAGGTGCATAAAAAGTCACTATCGCCAAAAAAAAATCTTGCCCCCCCCCCCCAAGAAAAAACAGAAATGACGCCCCTGCCCCTTGGAGGTCGAATTACGAAAATTCCCGTCTTAGTGCTCACCTACGTCCTGAGGGAAACCCCCACAAAAAATTTCACGATTCTTGGTCCTGTGGTTTGGGTTGCAGTTTGATATTTCAGTCAGTCAATCAATCAATCAATCAGTCAGTGTCCTCTTTTATGTATAGAGATATGTAAGCAAGTAGTCAGACTATAACGTCACAGCGAATGCCAATTAAATATTACCATACAGTTAAAATATGAATTTGTTTTTGTTTCAACCCGCAGTGTGAGAATGAGAATACGCGTGCACTGAATATTAGCATTTTGATACAGTATAGGTAATGGTTATTATCTGGTTATTTGAAAATATGTGCACTTTCGTAACTTCATTACTGTGTTTTACAATTACGTTGTTTGTCTTAATGTTTGAATAATATAAATTGACATGTGTCACTTTTGCATTTACTAAATGATTTGTGCGCCGCACTGGTTCAGCCAATATACAGTGCCTGGTCGCTAGAGGAAGGTGTGGACGGGCGATGCTCCAATCCTACAACACAACCTGTGCCCAGCGCAGTTAGAGCGCATCGCTATTCGTTGTTATGCAGGTTGCCTAAATGCCAGGCTCCCGCTTGCACACAGCCGAAGATTGCCGATGTGGACATTGATTATTTCAGTGGCCCAATTTTTGTGTCCATGACTGTACATAACTATTACTAGAGACACGATGTCGTCGCGCAAAGGTTTTTGCAACATTTTGTCTCAGTCAGTGCACGTCGACATCTCTGCTTCATGATTATTGGCAGCGTGTCTTCGTTCAGGCACGTCTCTCGTTTGACTGCACCAATCAGAACAATGTCATTGTGATACTAAGCGTCTGTGATTTGCCATTAGGAACCAAAGAAAAGCGAAAGTTAAGAGGAGTGTGTACCAGTTTTTAAATTTCCGCGTTCGATGCACTAAAAATGTAACCTTTGAAAAATATCACTAGCCGTTCCTGCATATAATCCAACATTAACTCTAGTTTCCTTACTGTTTGTATGGTTGACAGTGTAATTACGCAATATAGTTCCATGTATTTCCCAATTTTAATACAACCATACTGAAACAAAAGCAACCGAAATCGACATTATTGTATTGTATATAATTAATAAACATTTAAAAACAAACTGTTTATATTCCTACTGACGTAACAATTTATCTTCTTAAACGCGCAAACATCAAGTGACGTGTCCACAGAGGTTAGATATGTCCCGTAGTTAGCCGTTACGCGCGGATAGATACGAATTGGCTGAAAATAGAACTTTAGCAGGGTTTTTTTAGTGTCCGCTTTATCCCGAACCGCCTGTAACAGCATGGCGATAACAGGCAGAGTATTTCGGCATTGGTGGACTACGCCACCAACAATAACGTAACCTGTAATTGGTTACAACGGGACGAGTCGTCCAATCAGAATGCTAATTCGCTAATACGTCAGATAGCAATTGTTGTGTAAGTCACGAGGAATTATTGGAACTGGAATCTAATAATTTGCAAACATTCCTGCACCAGATTTATGTAGATGGGCTACGATGTGTATAGCAGTAACTCAAAGAATTCATAGCTAAAAAAAATCGCTGCAAAAGTCTTTATAGAATATATGTCCCAATTTTTCCCCGACCTAATTACACCGGCCAATAAGGTATTTAGTTTCCGTTCTTATTATCTGTCACATGTGGATGACAAGAGAAAATCTGCAAGGTATAAACAACTTATAAATTCAGCTCGTATTCAGTCACTGGTTTTACATTGCAAGAAGATATTTGGAATTTACCAATCATTGGCGTGTGGAGAGTGTGTTGCAAGGTAGGCTTCGTATGTTGTCAATTGTGCATGTTTGCCTGCTCGTGTGCAGGTAAGTCTTTGAGGCGTAGTTGTACAGCAGACGTCAAACTACGTGAGCGGCCGCATTACGTTATGCTGGACCCAGCTGTACGGTTATAACTGGGTACACCGAGACTGTACAGCACTGAGCACCACATGTCATTGTTGCCAGTGCAATTTGTGACTCGTGTGAAGAGTTTTGGGTTCTTTGTGAAAGCCGTACAGTTAAAATTGAGCCTGTTGGAGAGAAAGAGAGACAGAGAGAGAGAGAGAGAGAGAGAGCTTCCAAGAAACCGTAGACAACATTGATATAGACTATTCACGATAAAGTGTGCGCTGCTTAATTTTTTTCAGTAGTTTTGCAACCACCTTAACTAATTTTGATATGAAAATTTTCAAGTGTCTAAAAGCTAGTGTAAATCTTTTCACTACGCTCAAAACTTAACATATACGAGCCCAATAAAAAATATGTATTATTTATTAACTTATAGGTTATTGTGAGTGTTCAGTTTATATTGAACAACCTATTAAAAAACCTTCAATGTTGTACACATCACGTTTGGAGCCTAGCAAACAGCCAACTTCCCCCTATATTTTCCATTGTCTCTAAATATGGAATTGGAACCGCAGTAAATATACCGCAGAGAGTCTTGGCAGTAGGAAGGCTAGGGAATTACATGTTAAATTATATTATACGTCTCTCAGTACTTGACGAACCTACGTATTTGTCACTGTGGTATAGGATCTTATATGCTGTTTTTAATGCCCTGAAAACTGTGTGAACAATAGGTGTTTCCATTCTCAAAAATCACGCGGAAACACCTCATAATTTCTTTTTTCACATTATACAAAATGTTGCAAATTTCCATGTCAATATTCTAGGGAAACAATCCTCGCGTGTAGAGGAACAAAAAGTGGTGTATGTGCATAGGTTAAAAAACGCACAGTTTCTGCGCTACAGTTGGCATACATGACGTATGGTTGATAGCACGCTGGCAGGATCATGTTGCTGTGTCACAGTTGTTCCTACTGTCTGGCGTAGTGTGTGGCATAGTTAACATGTTATGTAATGCTGTAATGATACCCCATAGCAACATGATCCTACCAGCGCGCTATCAACCATACGTCATGTATGCCAACAGTAGCTCAGAAGCTGTGCGTTTGTGGACCTATGTTCATATAACACTTTTTGTTCCTCTACACGTGAGGATTATTTCCATAGAATATTGACATGGAAATTTGCAACATTTTGTATAATGTGAAAAAAGAAATTATGAGGTGTTTCCGCGTGATTTTTGAAAATGGAAACACCTATTGTTCACACAGTTTTCAGGGCATTAAAATATTAACATTAACATATTGACAAGGAATTTTGCAACAGCCTGTATTCCTCATCACACTGCAGGTTTGTTTTATCTTAAAACGATATCGTGAACTATGACTGAGCGCCACAGATTATAATTTAACATGCACATATTCTTGTTCTCGCCGGGACGTCGAGGCGAGCCCGTAAGGACCATGCCTGCCATGCACTTAAAATGCGTTGGGAGTTGTATCTTCTTTAACGAAGCTATTCCGCGTGCACGAGGTGTACTAATTAACGGAGGAAAAAAAGACACTAGGAGAGTGCGTATTCGAGACACCACGTTCATTTTTATAACTATTTCAAAGCTTGCTAACATAGCTAATAAAGGTTAGTACAGGCTGTCGTATGTCATACTGTAGTAACTTTATATGTATGAAACTAACGTTTGACAGTACATTGAACTTTATTATATCTTGAGATGATGGTGCATCGTGAAAATGTTGTGTGCCAACATACCCTTAAAAACCCTGCAGTTTCTTGCGACATATATGATTGGGTGATATACATCTGACACAACGTAGCTACCTGCTGACCAATAGCAGGCATCAAATATTACAATAGCGGGATTCTTATTGGCTCAGTCAAATAGGGTAACAGCTCCAAGTACAAGCGAAGACCAGTAATCTTTTGTTGGTAAGCTGAACGTACCTTGAAGCCCGACAAACAGTTAAGTTTTCCCGATATATACAATCATCTCTAAATGTACCCTTACCTCCAGGCACCCTTGATTTTGCAAAAGTTTGTTTTTGCAATTTCTTGTTTTGATACTTTATATGGACACGTGCAGCTCTGCCTGGGGTCAGCGGCTGGATCACAGACGTGCGCTGTCGCAGTAACCTCGTTATTAATTGGCGCTGTCAAATGAGAGGCATATCTGCCTGGAATACAAGCTTCCAATAAAATTGAAGCAGTGCTACATGCACGCGCATAAGGAATTGAAACAAACGGGTGCAAAAATCTTTTGGCGAAAAATCAAGGATTCATATTCATCAGTTGTGGACCCACCCATGCAGTGAGTGTGTGTGGACGGCATGACTCGAGTGCGGTGACCCTCATCAGGAGAACCACGCCCACGTGGCCAGGTGACACTACATACACTACCTGAGAGGCTGTGACCCCTGGAGCTGTGTGTGAATCATGCCGCGTGGGCGAACCTGTCTCTCGCCCCACAGCGCTGTATGTTGAGTGAGACTGCCCAATCTACTTCCTGACCCGCACTGCGTTCACAATACACATGTACGACAATTACCGCAAATACACGGTAATTATTGAACATGCACGACAATTATAGCACATGTACGATAATGATTGCACACGCATGGTAATCATCATACATGTACGAAAATTATCTCAATGTACGACAATTGCTATATATATATATATATATATATATATATATATATATATATATATATATATATATATATATATATATATATATATAATATATATATATATATTATTATTATTATCGTACATGCACGATAATACTCGCGCGTGCACGGTAATGCTTGTATGTGCACGAGATTACTCATAAATTCGCAAAATCGTCCTTAGGCTAGCATCCGGGAGCGTTTTTATCAACCAAAGCTATTGAGTTGCTTGACTCCGTTTGACTCAAAGGGTAATGGTAAACTGAAATGTTTTGTTGGATGAATGCCGTTGTTAGCGAATGCTGCTGAGTCGCAGAAAACCAACACTTACATAAAATGGCTAAATACGAGAAAATTAGAAAAAAGGAAAAGAGAAACAGCCCAAGAAAGCCAGGTATAGGAATGTCTGTAGTCAGCAAACATACAAATCATTCTGAAATAGGAATGTAGTAGATACATAGAACTGAACAAGCTTGATAAAAAATGGCGACATTAATGATAAAAATACGAGGACTACAGAAATAACACAGCACCAGAAAAAAAACAACACAATGAATTTAAAAGAGACGATAATAGTAGGCTCCTTTCCCCGAATGATGGTATTTTGACGTTGTTTTACACCATTTTCCACTGGTGTCCTAGAGGCTAGAACACGGGCGGGTTTGTCACTGGTTCCGTTTACACAATGTTAGTTCGATGACCTAGTTCAAAAAAGGAAACAGCTCAAAATTCCCAGTTTTGAGTAAAATGCGTACACCTATAGAAATATATCCGTTTATCCAAAGTAACTGTTAACTAACATATTTGTCTGGTGTTAATTTGAAGCTAAATTACAGAGGCAACTATTTAGGATGTTAAAAATGTTTATTGTCTGCCTTTGCTGAAATAATCACACTTTAAAATAAAAGAAATACAAATTCTAGTTCTTCTCTGGCAATCATAATAAAGTTCCATGTTACTACAATAAGTGACTTTACGTGTTGTTTTTATTTTCAACTGAGTAGATTTAACTTCTGTCTATGTGTTGGTGAGCCAAACTAAAAAAAATTTTTTTTTTTAGTTGTTTCCCTTTTGAACTGGGCCATCGCGTTGTTTAAAAATAACCACTGTACTAGTGGCGCCAACGATTATTTTGGGAACTAACTCGGTCGATATGTACCATATTTCAAGTACAGTTTATATACGTGCTCTATGGTCGTGTTGTAACAGAACTCTCTTGTGTGCACGGTTGTGCCTCTATGTACGCGGAAATACTCGTACTTGCGCCATAATAGTTCTACGCACTCAATTCTCGTATATACATCACATCGTGTTACATGACAGAGAACGCATTTGTCAATATCCGTACATGTGAGACAACTCATGCACAATACTCGTACATGATATGCAGTACTGTTAACTTAGACTACATTCTCGTACGTGCATGGCATATTTACTAACATTTATCAACACTAGGTTTTCAGGAGACATGTTAATTTTTTTTTTATGTTTTGTTCTTTTTTTACTGTGTTAGCTAGTAACTGTAATTTTTATTCTGTGATATTTCTGGAAGGCTAACAAATAAGACATTCTTTCGTATTTCCTAGTAGATGTTGGGAGTTATTATATAACAATGCAAAGGATTTGTAGAAAATATTATTTAAAGCGTGAAAGTCCAATAAGGCCGATATAGGTTAGACTCTAAACCGACTAACTTTGCCATAACACAAATTTTGTTGCAGCAAAGAAATTGTTTTTAGCGTGACCCATGGCAATATAGTTTTCCCGCAAGTAGTAATATTGTTAATAAGGTGCTTGGTACTTAAAAATTAGTTTAGTAGTAATCTTAGGTTAAAGTTAGTTGTAGTTTCTTAAGCTAAATTTTTGGTTGAAAAAAAAAATATATATATACCAAAGTAATACAATTCATTCAATGTAAACTTTATAAAGAAAGAAATTTACTATCATGAAATATGTTTTTTTTTCCTGTAAAGCGTGATCGTTTTACTGCATGCTAAATATCCTCAAATAAATGTTTTACTTCGTGTAAATAAATAGTTTTTACTGAGTACTAGGTGAAAATTTGCCAATTATAAAACCTACGCGCTTCATTTTTTTTTGTAGTAGTTCTGTTCATATAACTTAGTGCAATGTGGCGGGGACCTAACTACATACTGATAAACAAATATAGACGTTCGTCAGTTGCGGTGTCAGTTTCTAATGTCCTCCTTGTCTAAGCTGTTAAGGGCATTGGACCCGTAAAAAATTACTTTTTATTGGTACAAGACACAGTAAAAATTTTACGCATAAGATAAAATGTCATTTCCTAAAAAAAAAAAAAAAAAAAAAAAAAAAATACATCCTGTAGTTTTGCGTAATCATTCATGAAAGTCACAAAATTACTGTTGCGGTGTAGCTAAGTTTAAAAAAAAAAGTAATTAGCGTAGGAAATCAAAATAACAGGAACTGAAAGTGCATAAATTAATTTTATGACGTGTTTGACAAAAGTTAGTTGGGAAAATTTCAGTAACAGCCACAACTCAAGGTAATGCAAAAATGTACTAATTTTTGACAGTATTTAAATAATACAAAAATGTATCCCTTTGTAATCCCTAAGGTGTCTTGAATTATCTCATGACATTTAGTATCAATATGAGTAGAGGTACGTCAATTTCGCCGATTCATCTGGCAGCAGCCTAGACTTGTCAGTCCTATACACCACTGGCCACAATCGATTATCTATTGCCTTATAACCGTACAAGCAGGTAGCAAGCGATAGTACATCGCATTATTTCCTTATTTACTACTGGCTTGCAGTAGTCAAAAGCGTTTCGTAACAGCCGCCAGCAAGTCACAGACATGACAATGAAGTATACATAATTGGCGTTCAACCTGACCTGGAATGTATCTGCGAAATCTACGTACCTCTAAATATGAGTTATATTGTTTCTGTACTTAAAATATATATATATATTTTTTTAATTTGGGCTACACCGCAACGGCTATTTTATGACTTTTATGAGTAATTATTAGAAAGCTGAAAAATTCGCGTTTTCTTTTAGGCGCAAGCTAGAATTCTAGCAACTATAGGTCTGTATCAAGTTGACGATTGGCCGTTGACTTACTCGACACTTCCTGGAAGTAGCCAATAATGAAACTGTAGCTGAATACAGGCCCATTTGACTGTGTCAGCGAGCAGCTAATAAACACCTGCTATCACATTCAGTACAGGTGTATTTTTGGAAGCTAGCCAATTTTTCCGGCCTCTAGTGATTATGCAAAAACTATGGGACTAGATGTTTTTTTTTCTATTTGGAAAAGTGACATGTTATCTTATGTATAAAAGTTGAACAGTATTTGGCACAAATACAAAATATCGATTTTTTGCGGGACCAACGTTCTTGAAGAATAGTGAAGTCCTGCCTTATTTGTGGTATTTCCTGAGGACAACAATCGTGAAACTTTCCCGAATATTTTGGTAACCACCTGCGTTGGGTCCAGGGTCGAATATAATATGAAAATGAGCACAATTTTAGAACCGGTCTGCTGGGCGATTGTGTGAAAATTCGACCACATAATTGACTGATTCATATTCTGAAACAGCTATGTCGGCGCCTCTTGTAAACTGGTGGTAATTTAACATTGATGTAGCAGTAAAAAGGTAAGGATACAGGTCCGGGTTTTCGGCTTTCGAGACAATTGTTTTTTTAAAGCCGCAAACAAGAGCCAATTTCGGAAAATCGCTCAGCATGGTTTTGCAAATTGGTGTTAAGTAGTGTAATTTTTTTCTAGATTAAAGGAATTGGGGTTTTCGATAATTCTCAATCCAAGGGCAAATTTTGTTTATTCTCAAATGAGCTGACGCCATACTGGATGTTGATTTTTCGACATACTACGTTGCGATGCAGATGCCTGCCAAATAAAACCAACGAAAATAGGAAAACATAAATAAGCAGAGTATGTTTTTAGTCTGGATGTAGTTTTTTGGACAGACATCTTCGCAATGGAGTTATGTGTGTGTATATGTGTGTATGTGTGTGTATATGTGTGTATATGTATATATATATATATGTATGTATATATATATATATATATATATTTTTTTTTTTTTTTTTTAACTAAAGTCATGCAGGCACATTGTTCAACTCTTTCAAACATCATATTGGCGCCATGCCGTATTTTGTTTCAAAACAAGATTTCGTACACTCTAAATCTAAATTAGTGTATATTCGCTGATTCACGCTGATGGATTGAGCAATTTCAGCGAACTGAATCAATGAGAAACAACTATGAAATTGGTGAATATTCACTGATTCCGATAAAGAGTGCCAACACGCCACAAGTTAATTAGGGAATGTCTACAGATTTTTCATTAATTTTTCACTTATTCAATTAGTGAAAACTACTCTTTGAAAACAACTGAAAAAACTGTGAATATTCACTGATTCACTTGTGAGATGTTGGCACTCTTAAAGGAAATCGGCGAATTTTCACTAATCAAACAGTGTCTATTTTCACTGATTCAAGTTGTTGAAACTGCTCCATCCATCAGCGTGAATCAGTGAATGTTTACTAATTATGATTTAGATTATATTAAAATCTACTTGTACCAAACTTGCGGAGTGATTTTGTATTAGTTTCCGACTAGGTTTTCAAAAATATTTCTCGCCTAAAACGTAAACATTATACCTTTGCCCATAAAGGATCTTCCTAACTGCGATAGCACTGTGTTGCATACAGTTTCTCTAGTAACATATTTCTGAAGAAAAATCTCAAAGGTGCCGAAGTATCGTGCATTTAACAGATAACGCTTAACAAATGCATCATTATGGGTAAAACATGTTCGCTCGTAATGTTCCCTAATATCAATTTTGGTCGTTTTTCCACAGTGACCTTCAAAAACGTGTAGACTTAAATTAGGGTTTTTTTTTTTCGCGTTTATGTATCTTTGTTTTCGAGCCATAACACTTATTCAAGTTGTGTTATCAAAATGTTCTCTTTTATTTTTAATTAATTTGTCATGCGGAATAATTACAACTGTTAACTTTCAAGAATAATTACAAGACCAAAATCCTTCACAAATATCCTCAACATTGACACATTTACTAAAATATTTTTAAACAGAAGTTATTGCAGAAGATAAATAAATAAAATTCAGTATCTAGGTCTCCCCCTTAATGTTTCGCTAGGAAAGGGTTAGATGGCAGTTCGAGTCGGCATGATGCGTCCGGGAGAAAAAATAAAGGCGAACGGAGGAAGAAATGAGAGTGGTGTTGATAGGGGAAGGGAGGGAGGGGGAGTTGAAGAATTATTAGGTCGGGGCGGCAGAGCGGCCAGCCCTTGTTACATAGCCTCGCCTGTCTCAAGGGGATGGTACCGCACATACACCCCTCCTCCTCCCCCCATCTTCTCCATGGCATTAGTCTTGCGACGAGAGCACACGCCCGCGCTGTGTATTCGTCTTCGGGGATCTCCCCCCACCCCCACAACCCTAGCTGCTAACCGAGCCAAACGCTCGTTTCCTGCCCGCAGGAAGACACGAAGGCGGAAGCGAAAGAGAAAGGAGGAGAACGGTAATGAAGTGTGCGGGCGAAGAAAACTCATTCTACCCTCTTTTTTTATTCTCACTGGTTTCTCAGTTAATTGACCACTTTCTAACTCTACCTTTGGAAGAGAATATATCTGCCCGTTTGCTGCAAGGAAGCGTGGTTGAGCACAAACAGTGGTTGACATGTTTGAACGTGTTTAGGATTTTTTTTACGTTAAAAACTAATGTGCACAAATTGCCTTTCTTTTGATGAAGACTAAGATTTCAACTCAAGTCGTCTAAACGTAGTTTTCTTTCCTTCTTTATAATTTTATGATATTCACTAGGTCGGCGCATGAATACTAATCCGAAGGCACTTTACAGCGGTAATATTATGCTGTTGATCGGAAAGACACTCACTGGACTGGAAGAAAAAAAACTTTTTTAAGAGTTACTGGCCGCTAGTTGTTTTTTTTTACATTCGTGACACGGAAACGGGGAAGGCGATAAGTCGAATATAACACGTCTGTCAAACACCTCATCGCCTCTAGGCGCAGAGTACTAAACTAGCGTGCAGTGTTTACGTAGTAACTTTTTTTCAACGGGACTTCAAGCGATGACCCTGTTGTTTTATTTGCGGAATGTATGTGGTGAAGTCCAATGCAGGTTTCTATGATTTGGTTTCGCGATTACGGCGTATATTTTCTCAGCTTCGGCAACGTGAAAAAGTCATTTTTAGCACTTTTGATGAGCTTTGGATATAATGTTTTTGATTAGCGGTTGTCATTTTTAAAATCTTAGGCACACAGTTTGAAGTGTGTCTTCTTTTCGTAGAAAAATTCATTGGAAATATTTTTAATAGTTACACAAGAAAAAATAATTTCCGATCAACGCTGTATCACGTCTCACACTGCAGGTCCACTAACTCTTCAAGGCCGTTAAGGTGTGAAATTAATCATTTTATTGAGTACGAAGTTATGTCAGTTTTGTAGACGCCACTTGAGACTGAATTTTCCTCTTACGGAAATTTTTTTAGCCAGCATAGTATTCAAATAACAGCATGTCAAAAGTCAAAATATGTATGACTACAGGCGCGTACAACTAAGGAAAACTATCAGACTGACTAAAATGAAACAATTTACTCTAAGGTTAGATGTCGTTATTACGACATGAAAGGGCGCATCTTCGTATTTTTAAAAAATTGCTGAAAATAAGGTTTTTAATGTCGTAAATTAGCGACATCTTAGGAGCACTGAAAACGAATACCGTCTTATTTCATTCAAATATTTAGTTTTTGACCAATAGCGGCATTCGTCCAGATTACAAGGATACCAAGTATATAGCAATGCGAACTGTCGACTCATTGTGGTGTATGTGTGCAGTAACAAGTGTGCGTCTCTTTCTACGACGCGACGATTTCTTATGCTCGCCTTTCTTATGTGGGTGGAGAGCTCAAGCGACGTAACCTCATACTTCCACGTCCTTCCTCAGACTGAAGCGTGCGAGGAGCACGCACAAGCCTTTATACAGTGTCTGCGACCACGTTAGCTGTCTATTTACATGATTCAGAGCATGTATTCCGAGTTTCATAGGAATATGAGAGAGTGTTGATATTCACTAGTCTTGAATAGCCTTAAGATGACCGCCTGCCCGGGTCCCCTAGCGGTGTGGAAAGCTTTAGCCAACAGACCACTCATTTTGTGTGGGCAATGTTCGTTTCGGAACAGCATTCAAAGAAATTAATACTTGTACCTACCTTTCAGTGTCCTCCAGTATTAAGTGTAAATATGTGCATTTGCAGTCATTTTGTGGGGATTGGTGTAAGCTACTTAGTATATGTTTGAAGTTGTTATAAGCTACAGTGCACGTTTAATTTATCAAGACATTTTATGTTGCCTTAAGTGTTTTTTTTTATAGCTACCTAGAACACAATTTGTTTACGGTAACTTCAAAAAAAATAAAAGTACTACAGCACGGCTACGCCTTTCATTCCACCTCGGATAGGAATGTGCTCTGAACTTTGTTACAGACTTTCCACCGATAAAATTATACGGTCATCGCTTACCGTCCCGTAGTAAATTGGGTCGGTGGGGCTCGTTGAGGCGATGCGGCATTTGATGCGCGCTTTAAGGTCGCCCATATTTCGCCGTCTCTTCTGAGCCTCTAACACGCCGGTAGGTGGCGGCCTTGAGAAATATTGCTGTACGAAATACAAAAAATGCCGAATGATTTGTATTTTATGTGTTCTACATTGTGTATCAAGTATTAAAAATAACACAAAGTGAAAATTGTGTTATATTGAAAACTGTATTCTTCGAAAAATTGTCTTAAATTACAAGTTTTAAATTTAGTTATCTGAATAATTGAACTATTTAAAAAGTTAATGATTTTAATCATTGATTTCCTATCCAAAGTTTATAATTTGAGGCAATTATTTTTGGTGACTATGAGTTGGCACTCAAGTTGTTTCATTATATTTTGTGTACATCTGCAGTTGTGACTCGCGGTTATTGACATCTTGTATTTGTGCACAGATGCCGCTCAATTGACAGTGTCACGACCCCCCTCCCCACCTCCTCAAACGAGACGCTGATAGTTCAAAATATCCAATAACTGACCACGAACTGCAGATGTACACATACGGTATTGAAATAAAGCAGTACAGAATTATTTTCACCAAAAAAAACAATGGTTCTATATATGGTTGCAAGCTGAACCTTAAGTGTGTTCAAGTGCGGTAAAATCATAATTTTATATTTTTATGAAATATTGCTAGTTTTGTAGACGATACTTGTGAGTATACTTTCCTCTTACAAAATAATTTTAGCTCTCATAATTTTCTCATAACGGTGTGTCAAAGTCAGAATTTGCTTGTTACGCTGCCATGCAAATAGTGAAAACCAGTAGACTTATGTGAGGGAAATAATTCACAGCGAAATGACATGTCATGGGCTATGTAATAAAGCATTAAGAAGTATCCCGCGAATTATTTTTATATTGTAAAAAAAATGTTGAATTTTCTGTACTTCTGTGATTTTTTTAAAATTCAAAATGTGGCATTATTTGTTTTTTAATGTTTTTATTGCATAACTCATGAGATATAAGTTCAGTGTGAATTATTTCATTTAAGTAGGTTGATTTGTTTTCACTATTTGCATGGCAGCGTAACAAGCAAATTTTGACTTTGACGCTCCGTTATGAGAAAACTATGAGAGCTAAAATAGTTTTGTAAGATGAAACTATGCTTCACTTTTTTTTTTTTTTTTTTTTTTTTTTTTTTTTTTTTTTTTTTTTTTTTTTTTTTTTTTTTTTTTTTTTTTTTAGATATCATCTTAGAAACATGATTTCGGAACACCTCAAAATGGCCAAAACGGCTTCTTCGGACTGCTATCACGTAATAAATACAATACCAACTGGAATCGTAAAACGAGAATAGGGAAGCATGCGCTGGACTTTACTTTACAGTTTCCATAAATAAAATATTAGGGTCACCGCCTAAAGTTCCACAGGAAGTAGCCAACGACCTAAACACTGTGGCCCGCGCATAAAGGCTTTCCATGCCTCAGACACGGCATATAGCGCCTGCTGTACAGGCCTATTAAGAGCGCCGCCTACCCGCGCGTGAGAGGCTCAAAAGCGAAGGAGCAATAAGGTCGACCTTGAAGCGCGCATCGAATGCCGCGTCGCCTCAACGAGCCAAGCGCTGAACTAGCGTGCAAGCTTCCCGCCGAACGGTTTTTACTATGGGACATTAAACGGGGTGCAAAGTTTGCAACTAAATTCAGTACAGGTGGCAATCTGAGTTTCACGTACATCTGGTTAGTACATTTTGAATTACGGCCGTCTTAAAAGGCGGTTTTTAGCCATGTTGGAGAGCTTAGAAACAATGCTTTTAATGAGCGTGGCATCTTAACAATGAGGTTCCGGCCTTGTCTGAAGTTTGTTTTCTTTTCGTACGTTGGCACAATGAGCACACGTGGAATATTTTCGTAGAAATTACCTGTTTACGAACGTACTGCAACGCATTTGAAGCCGTTCACAATTCCGTCCTGGCGAAAAGAAAGTAGGAAGCGTTGAAATATATAGCCACGGCTAATTAAGGCGTTTCCTCACGAGGTTTCTATCGCTCTTGCCTTAGGTAACGGGATGTTGATTGGGAAGGGAGGGGGAAGGAGGAGGGCGAAAGGCAGCACGAGTGGTACGAAGTAGATTTATGTACGCGATGGACACTAACTAGTCTTCCCTATATAGTAGGGAAATGGCTCTGGAAAGGTTGGGAGACCTGTGATCGGGAGCGTGGTGTAATTAGGAATGATCAGATCAGTGAGAGGCCGGTAGCCGGGGGAAGAGAGGTTGAGTAATGCGTTCACGTCGGTTACGCGAGCAGCGATTTGTGAGCTGATACATCACTCGATTGTCGCTGAATGGAGCGAAGAGAGTCGATTTCTCCGTCGTAACATCTTGTGACTGTAAAAATTACGTTAATTCGCTGCAACAGACGAACTTAGTATTTTTCTGTTGCATATTAAGGACTTAAATTTTTGTCGCCATATCATTACTTGTATATGTGTACCAGATACTTTCTTCTTATTTTAGACATAAACTCTGGCTAAATTTTGCTCTCATGAAAATTTTTTATGTCTCAAAGTTTTTGCATAATTACTCGTCAACGTCAAAATGTGCATTTTACGGTTTTATGTACGCCGCTAAAACCAATTGCATACCAAACAGAAAAAAAAAATTACAGTGAACGATGTTGTAGGCTACAAGGTCTCCTATATACAACAGCAGTATTATTTTTTGTATTTTAAAAAAGGAATTCTTGAATTTTTTAAATTTTTATTTTAAATTTCAGCAATTTTTTTCAATGCAATTTTTTTTGTATAGGAGGCTTAAAACTTTCATCTTTACTTAATGTAAAGTTTTTCAGTTTCATATGTCAGTTTTAGTGGCGTATATAAAACCTTAAATGCAAATTCGTACTTTTACGAGCCAGTACGCAATAACTATCAGAGATACAATTATTTCATGCTGTCAAAATTAAGTCACATTTTATGTCTAAAAAAATATGTGGTTCAAATATAAAAATATAAATATGGTTTTGAAAATTGCTGTATACCATGCCCTTAAAATGCCAGGATAAAACTGGCCAATTGTCTCAAGTAACTATGCCACACAAATGAGTATGATATTTACCCTTTTCGAAAAACCTCAAAACATCTACACACCTTTAGGAGTTGCCCTTCCTGTATCAATTGTAAAGCGTAGAGACATTTCCGGTAATTCTGTACTTGATTGTAGGAATATAGATTTGTTTTCACAAGTTGAATTGTTGAAATGTAATCTGAACGACCACTATATTATGAGCAGACGTTTTGTTTTAAGTGTTTATGTCGGGCTTGACAAACATTACAAGCCATACGATATCATTGTAGTAGCTATATTTCGTGCTTCGTTATATTTTATTGCGCTATTAGCCGTTTATCTGCTGCAACGAGTTAAAATGTTTATCGGTTATACTACTCTCATACATCCCGGAAACGTCAGAGAATTATTTTATTGTTTTGAAAATGGATAAGGGAAAAATTGTGCTGTAACAACAGTTAATGGCAGTGCGATATAAACTACAAATTATGTCCTCACTGTTTGCGACTTTGTGTATATTTAAACAAAATTACGGCTCGTCCAACATAATAAAAATTATTTCCATCACACGATAGAATTTTAGTTGCGGCAAAGACATTTTTTGGTTCGAAACTAAAACACAGTAAGTAACTTCGTTGCAAAAGAAGAGCACACAATGTAAATTATTGTGTATTTTTGTGCGTTGTGCTATAATTTATGTAGTGTCGACTCTAATTTGGTTTTACCTACGACTACGATGTTAAACACACACACATATATATAATATTAGTAGATTAGTTCCAAAACTTGATAAGTACAGAAATGGGAACATATGAGATAGCTATGAGAGTGGGTAGGTATGGTACCCCTCCATCATATGAAACAAACATTTTGCGTCAAAATTATTTGCTTCGTGTTTGAATTAAGGCAAGAAATTCTCAGTTTGATCCAAAACTTCAGGTATGAACTATCGCCATGTTGCTAAAAACTTCATAAAACAATATGCTTCAAGTGAAACAAATTCTCGTATTGTTCCAAAACTGTATGCATATGTATCATTGCACAACTTAATTACTCGTAAAACGAATTTGTGTTCAAAAGATAAATTTGGTTATTTATGTTTGTATTGTGTACAACAACAATTTCTTAAAGAATAAAACATTAATTTTTTATTTGGATTTTTTTTTTTTAATATTCATCATCCCTTAAAATTTACTTCAAGGGGGCCTGTATCTATTCCAGAGGTCTCCTGTCTCTATTCCAGAGGTCTCCGAATAAAACGTTTGGTGTACATGGTATATTGTTAGATTAACTCATGTTCCTACCTCATTTTTTATGCATTATGTTGCAAAAGAACTTCATATTTGCAGAACGATTTGTCTCAAAACTTTTTTACACGTGTTATTTTGCAACAAAACTTGATACATGGTGATATTAAAGTGCTATAACTTAAACAAATATGTATATATATTTAATTACTTTGTTTTAACTTACTTATATTGACTAACTTTAACATTTGAGTGTCTAAATGTCAATATATTCTGTGTTGATTAAGCGCGAGAAGTTTTTTGTGTTTTCTGAAAAATCATGTCAGATGCACACATCAAGTTTTGGAACTTACCTCCTCATATATATGTATGTGTGTATGTATATGTATGTATATATGTGTACACACACGCGTAAGGGAATTAGTTAATATTAATGGATTACCAATTACATTTATGGATACTGCTCCATCAATGCGGAATGAGTGAGGTACCATTTGTAATCAGAGAGTTAAGTGGTGTGTATTTATGTGAGAGAGAAAGAGAAAGTATCGGAAATTAGTTATACCGAACGAGTATCATTGTGTACTGATTTGTTAAACTCATTAATATGCTACTTTTTGGGCAATGCTTTTAATCCGCTTGTAGAAGCAGGTAAAATGTAATTTAATTTTCAGTAACACTCCTGAAAATTTCCGGCATAAAAAACCTAGCGACTTTTACGTGTTATTTGAAGAAGTCGTTTAAAAAAAACGTTCAGCCAGGGTTTCTGGTGCTTATGTAATAATAATAATGAATTACGACACACGCTATTTAAATATATTGCCTCTACGATTATGTGTTGTATGTCGAAATATGTCGACTGTGGTTTTGTTACGGAACGTCAAGTTAAAGTGACGCCACATTCTATATTTAGGCGTATGTGATGAACTATGCGGTAAGAATAATAAACGTCTTTAGTAGCAACGAGACAACTAGATATACTATTATTACATGTCGCAGTCGGGTATTGTGTTCGACCTGACTGTCGTCTAGAAATACTTGCAGAGGTCAATGGTCTTATTGGCTGCTGTCACAGTCGGAATAACTGATCCTACTTGACCACAGGTCGGCTAAACTGTGCCGCCCGGTCAGAGTTGCTACGTCTTGACGTCTTGCTTGTTATCGAATATTCACGTCAACTGACAGGTCTTCTAAGAATTAAGCATTTCAAGATTAACGTTTGTTTTGTGGCTATGTTGTATGTGTGACGATTACTTGTATTTAACCTCAGTTTGAGTTTGTAATAAATCTTAGTGGTTCGCCTACCTGGCTGTTTAAATACGTTGCAGTTGTTCAGCAAAACGTGTTTGTTTTCAAACTGTTTTCAGTCACGCGCATTGTTATTACTATGTTCGAGCCGTCCAACGACCGTACCGTACAGCTATATCACACAACACAGTGTGTCCAGAAACTGTCGCATTTTACAGTATCTTCAATGCGTGGAAGTAATTTTAAGAATCGGAAACTTGTGACACCTGGGAAAAAAGAAAACGGAAACAATTGTGTACCCGGCAAGTATGACGAGTTTGTCAAAACTGCTGTGCGTAATAAGTTCGCTCTTTTTTCATGCGTAGCGAAGGTTCAGCTATAAATAAAGTGCTTGTTGTTATAAATTATGATAATGGTTTGCCAGACAAGCTACTAGAAGTGTAAGTACACGTATAAGTAATAAATAACTTAATTCATGTTAGGTCTGTTGTTATTAAATTAACTTTTAACCACCCGTCAACATAGTTCTGACAGCGACCGATCGCTGGCTTTCCAAACGGAATGATATTGACCTCGTTTGTTTACATCGGACTAAAGTAACAGTCAAAGTACTACAGAAGCTGAGTGCGGAGAGAGAGGGACGCTGTGAGGCGGGCGGCCTACATGCAGGCGCGTAGTAATGTCGCCAGGCATGTAGGCTACCATGTAGGGGTAGCCAAGCTCAGCTCTGCGCGCCACTGAACTGATGAACTGACGCGCCGTCATTCTGTTGTTTGTATTCCTCTTAAGTCTCTCAGCGATGCACAGTTGTTTAATTGTTTTATGTTTACTGGACCGAGTGTAATCAAACACCGTATTTTGACAATATTGTTCAAGTAGGTTTGATTGATGTAGGTTGTCATTTTGGAAGATGTCACAGTATGATTAAACAAAGATTTCATGTTAAGTTTTGAGAGTTACCAAACAGATTGTAAAATTTTATTTACAGTTCATCATCCAAGATTTGTTAGTAGCGATTGTAAGAGGTTCACCATGTTTAAGGTAGCGCGACATAGGCCCTACATAGATAACAATTCTGTCATATTGGGGGAACTCGTGGACTGAATGTAAATAGTTTTAGGTTTTTAATTTTAATCATGTTCTACTATAGCGTTTGAAAGCGATATCGTTAAAACTGACTGACTCGTATTAGGAACACGTTTTCCCAAGTCCTCCAACATAGCTATTTTGGAACTTACATTTACTCTCGTAATAAAGTACTTATAGACATTAAAATTCAAAATAACATGCCATGTCAGACTATAGAGAAAAATGGACTACTGGTATTTCTAAACGAATGGATAATTAATAGGAGATACGAAAGGCTGAATAATATTCAAATTTTACTTTCATTTCTGGAACAAACCTGACAGAATAAATCAACCAATATAATTTTTGTTAAATAATTACAATGGAACCACATGTTCTGCCTTGCAACACAAGTATATACATAGATAACAAACCACGACAATCCTGGATACGTTAGTGATAAAAAAAATACGACTTCCAATACACTTATTAAACATCGAGAGATGAATTACACAACCTGATCGTCGTACAATTTTGATAATTAACTTTAAGAAAACAGACGTTGAGAAGTGCCATTCGTTATGCTATGAATGACATTTCCAGACATTCGTACCTCAAACCTGTACAGCCGTATATACTGTATACAAAACTAAGATGTAACACGGTACGGTGAACTTTGCTAAACATTTTTCCACAAATATAATCACGTGGTCGTGTCGATTCATAGTACTGCGTTCTATATTCTCAGATCCCTCGCGACTGAGACTGTCTCGTGTACAGTCACACAATAAATACGTATTAACAGAAGCGACAAGGAGAAATTTTCCATTGTTACTATCGTACCACCTCTCGGGGACGTACAATAATATAAACAATACCACGTGGATTAGAGATTTCCGTTTATGCAACCACTTGTAGGGCTTGAGTATTTTATATATTAACTAAATGTTTAAAAAGTGGTAAAGATGACGATTAGAGGCTAACTATCTATTAGAAGCTACATATTGGGGCTTTTCGACCATTGTTATTGTACCAGCTCTCGGGGCGTACAGGAAAGTAAACAAAGCTATATGGAGTTTGAGACATTGGTTTAAACAATCGCTTATATTTGATGAAATACTGTGACTTGTTTGTATCTCATTTACATGTTTAGAAATTGTAAATGTGCCGTTACTTGCGTGTCAGTTTCCTCACAGACAATGAAGTAGGACTAAACTGCAGACCACGGCCTGGACACTCGCCTATCTACCAATGTATTTTGCTTGACCCCCTTGTTGTTTGGCTTCAGTTCGTTAAGTTACCGAGAATGTTGTGCTTTATTGGCGCTGCAGTCAGGGCGGTCGGGCTCAAACTCCGCCCACTTTATTTTCCATTGTTTACATTATAAAGTAAATAAAAATTCCTGGAGCGATGCTTTAGGATTGTGAGCGAAGGAAGTATTTCATAAATTGATTTAAAAAAAAAGTTTAATAATTTGTTTAGTGGGAGGGAAGTGGGTGGAGTTTGAGCTCGACCGCCCTGACTGCGTTGCCAATAAAGCACAACATTCTCGGTAACTTGGTGAACTGCAGCCAAACAAGGGGTCAAGTTTCCAGGCGAGTGTCCAGACCTGTTCTTCTATGGCCGTGCTGCAGTCTAACCGAAATTCTACGAACTCCGACATCATGCCAATCCAAAGAGAAAACGAGTACGATAAAAATCACGTCTTGTCGCTTCTGTTGGGTACTACGTATTTATTCTGTGGTACAGCTTTCTCTCTGTTGACATCTCGCAGCAGTAACATGTTCCGTTCCAACCAAACAAACTCCCAGGAGAACACTAGAGACCAGAGACAATATATGACGATTAAAACTGTAAACGTAACACCAGCACGCAGGGGTGTCCACACGTCTCTGGTGGCTGTAGATGTGTACCTGTTGAAAGTGGCGCGGCCCTGATCTGGCAGCGGTGTAGGACATATGCGCTCGCTATCTAGCCTCTGCAGCCTCTGTTTGTGGATTCAGTGACACCTGTACACATCGCGTTGTCGACAAGCAGCTATCTGACGCCGTGGAAGAACAAGTGTTTTAATTAATGAATACAGTATTGATTGACCGTCATTGTCAACGAGACGGTTAAGTGGAATGGTGCGCGCCCAGATTTAATTTACAGAATACCCCTTGCTACAAGCATTTTTACATTTCATTATATTATTATTACTCTACTGCGTCGTTTTACGTTGTAAGATAACACATTTCTTCCATATAATGTCAAAACCCTTTTTTTAATATTTCAAATTATTTTTTTTTATAATTGTGCTAGTTTGTATTTTATTGTATTCCTATACCTGTATATTTTTCCCTTTCTTTTCCGTTTGAGTGTTAATATATTACCAATAATGATTATATTAGTTGTTTTTGTTCACAAGCATTCGCGTGGTTACGTCAAAATAAATTAAGTTTCCGTTATTAAATCTAACTAATCATAAATTACCTCATCAAGAAAGTAAAACAATGGTGTATCGTAGCTTTTACACACAAGCTTACCTCATGTGTGTTCTTTTTAATTTTTTAAAATAAGGGAACTTAACGAAGACTGTAATTTATAAATGGAAATAAATAAATTTGTTGCAAGATAAGAAGCAGCACAATCTTTCTTATCTTATAACAAATTCCGGATAATATGGAAGTAATTTATTATCTAACAATTCAAAATGGTGTAGTAGATAAACATTTCGAGCATGAAATTTCCAAAATATCTATACGCCTTCTGAAAACCTTGCAGTGTGCAAAATATTGATAGTCACAGACGGCCTACAAAATTCCGTTAAGGTGGCCGCCTGCCGAGAAGAGCTTCGGATGATATGAGTTTATTCAAAAACTTTCACCAAGCGTAAGTAATGTTCGCTTACGAATATCATTAAATTAACTTTACACTTTCGTGTACCCATCCCATGTATTCCATTAATCTTTAAATCAGAAACTTTTGATAAGTTGTTAAGATTGAGTCCACTAAACTGGGTAAGCAGAGCCCTTTGATGTCAGAAAAATATATTTGTTAATGGAATATTTTCGCATATAAAAGTATGTGTTTGTTTGTTATTCTGTGTTCGCGTTTATGTACCAGTCGTCCGATTGAAATAACATTTTTGTGAATGGTGTGTGCGTCCGCGAAGGTTTCTGCCAAAAATATTGTGGGGGAGGGGAGCAAAACGTGTTTGATCGGCACTACGGGATACAAAAAAATTAATGAGCATTGCATCGCATGACGGGACAATTATTTGACAGTAAAGATTATATATAGAAGTCATGTCTACGTTTCCGCAAAGAAAAGAAAATTTAAAAAATTAATCAGCCGCAATATTTATTTTATGATGTTCATTTTAATGTTGTATTATAGATATTAAATATAAGACAAACATTTTGGCAAGGTTTCTATATGTAACACATTGAGAATAACTCACGTATTTATTTTTTAAAGATATTTTTTAAAACCAGCCCTCTTTAGTGTTAAATTCTGTAACAGTGATTCGCCATGTAAACTCAGTAGCATAAATCTAGATAGGCAGCTCCATTGATCATTGAAACAGAGCTGTGCAATCGATAAACAGTTGTATTTAGTGACTCATGTCAAGTGGAAATGTGCAATATGTCTTTGTTGCACGGAGTGTGGAGGGATGCCTGGAATTCTGGGTTACGACGTGTAAACACTCCCGCAATATCCCAGCAGCAGGATACAAGGCTTCCTTCCTCCCCTATCCCTACATTCACCTCCCCCCTCCCTCCTCTACAACCAGTCCAGTCGTCAAACAACATGCCGTGGCGTGTGTCTGTTATATGGGGATACATAGGTAGGGTTGCCACACGTCTCGGAAATCTGGGATTGTCCCGGAATAAATGTGTATAAAAATTGTCCCTTCCGGTTTAGAATAAATCCTGGAATTTGTTTATTTAAATGTAACACCAGGTTTGTAAGTGATTCAAAGGACCAAGGTAGTTGTAAGACGCTATACTGGCTAGTCACTAAATACCGAGGCCATAAATAGCTATTTATATTCCGTTCTGCGTTTTTGTTTTGTTTTATGTGTTATGTGCCCTGGTCACGGTCGTAGAAGAACAGGTCTGGACACTCGCCTAAAAACTTGAGTTCACGACAATGCTGTAGGTTTTTGGCGCTGCTGTTATGGCGGTCGGCTCAAACTCCGCCCACTTCCCTCCCACTATTATAAACATTTTATCAAAACTAATTTTTTTTTTCAATTAATAAAACATTTCCTTCGCTCACAATTTAAAATCATGGCTCCAAAAATCTTTATTTACTTTATAAAGTTAACAATGGAAAAACGTGGTCGGAGTTTGATTACGACCGCCCGGATTACAGCGCCAAAAAGTACAACATTCTCGGTAACTTGACGAACTACAGCTAAACAACAAGGGGGTCAAGCAAAATACATTGTTAGATAGGCGAGTGTCCAGACCTGGTTTTTTGAGTGAAAATACTGGTAGATTCACTGCACTATGGGTGCCCGGAGAAATTTATGCCAGAAATTCCGTAAAATTCCGAAAAAAATTTTGACTGTGTACGATCACGACAGTGACCAAAATATCTCATCACGCATACCCCTTAATGGAAAGTAGGAATGGAAAAATGTTTATAGGCGCTGTCAGTTATAGTGTACGTACAGTTGTAGGTAGAGATGCATATCCACTTTTAGTTAGCCGTCTGCCCGGACTTTATTTTTCACGTCCGAGACGTAGAAGAAGTAAGGGGAAGCACTAAGAGGAACCCACGCCGGCACATCACGTCTCTCGCTAGCCTCTAGGTGCATGTCACTTAACTGGCGTGTAGTCTACTGCTCGCCGACAATGAGTAGATGCACGGGAACTTCGCAGGTTCAATGCCGTATGTCTGCTGGGCTCCACAGCCCAATATTCACTTTGTCCTCAGTTACTTGTGGTCAGTTGTACGTGTCGCAAGATGGCGCGAAGCCAGCGAGCGTTTTCACGCACTGTTGCTATTGGTTGCGTGGTAGATAATAAGCGCTGAATTCTTCAACTGAGATCTACGCTTTTTAAAAGTCAATATAGAAAATCTGCAAAACAGCAATCCTTGATAGTTATATCCAGAATGATGCATTTGTTAAGCGTGATCTTATGCGCCAAAATTAAATGTACCATATTTCGGCGTCGGAGATGGTGTTCTTCAGATATACGTCAATGGAGAAAAGTTTTGTTTAGAAAGTTGGCTAAAACTATTCCTTAGGATTTTTTTTTTTTTTTTTTTTGCAAATTGGTGAACAACTGAGGATTTTAGCGCTGAATTATGTGTCATGCACTCTTAAGTACAAGTTCAGTAAGTAGTAGGGACTCCTAATTTGAAAGAAAAAGGTTTTTAAATCAATTTATTACAACGTCTTAAGAGTGCGAGGTACGGTAGATAAATAAACTCTGGGAACCAATTGATTTCTACACTTTTTTCGAAGCCAATATGGATAAAATACTCAATGGCAATCCTAGATAATGGTATTTGCCAACTTTATGAGTAAATATTTATCCAGAAATACTGATTCGTTACGCGTGACCTCTTGCACCGCAGTTAAATTCACGAGGCTCCGGCGTCAGAGATTGTGCCTCAGAAGTTCGTAACACTGGAAACAATTTTGTTTAAAACGTTGGCTAAAACTATTCTCTAGGATTGCTGTTGTTTAATTTTCGCAAATTGGCTTCAAGAAACCTACAGTTATAGATTAATGCTTTTAGCGTTGAATTATGTACCACGCCCTCTTCAGTGCACATCTGCAGATGTGCGTCATGGTCAGTGATTGGCACATTTAAAAATTTTTTGTCTGTTTATTTTCTTATATGTTCGCCCTTGTTTTTATTTGATCCGATTCCATTTATGAAATTTTATGTTGTGCTTGTATCCTTTTGAATAAAGCATACTCTGCTTATATATTGTACCGAGCCAGTGGCTCGCGCAGGCACGCGACTGAAGGGCCATGCCACACCCCTTTCTCCATGCAATCACCGCTTGCTACATACACCCCGGGCTGCTAGGTGCTGGAATGCGCCCTCCCTTTTCCTTAGCTACCTGCCCCTGGCGCCCGACCTGCTCGGACAGACTGACGTCACAGACCCGGACTGTGGTCAACAGCCTTTTGAATGAGTGGGCACCTGTACATCACCATTTGACAGTCATTCAGCTCGGGCGTGACTGATTGTTACCGAAACGTCGGGAAGGTTCAACTTACGTCACCCAGCCCTGTCGGCAAACTTAGAAAATGTTCTGGGCATCGATGCAAGTACTATATAAGCAGGCTCGTTGCGAGCCGCGAGAGAGTCTGTTCGGCGAACAGCCAGTGGGTGTGTATGGCGAGCGAACGAGGGAGACCAGCGAGTGAAGAAGAGGCTATGCTACTGTGGACAAAGGTGACTTTCCTGGAGTGGTGTAAGTGTAAGTGGACGAACAGGTTTAATTGTATGTAGTGGTGATTGGCGAGACATTCCTATGTAGAGACTGTGCGACTGGAGAACTGAGCGTGATAAACATTTAATTAGCCAATACTAGAATAACAAATTAGTGTGCTAGATATGCTGTATATATGTATATATTTATTTAAAGAGAGTGGGTTGCAAGTGTTGTGAAATTAATGTAGTGTTTTATAGTGTTTATAATATATTAGGAATCCTAATCTTATTAATTTTATTTAATTACATAAGCCCTCCATCCCAAGCGAACCTGGCTGCGCCCAGGACAGGAAAGTTGTTACATTATGTTTTTCAATTTTCTTTAGTTTTCTTTGACAGTAATCTATATGGCAATTGAGTATGTCTAGGAAACTAAATGCAGTCATGCACTCCCGTTGTATAGTTATTTCAAAGCTTTGAAAGTTGTTCACTATGATGTTCGTACGTAAAAATAACCGGGAACACGTGCATTTCAGCCCCGAGGAAATAATGTAAAACGGCTAGTGGAGGTGCTGAAATAGTGATACATGCATGTAACATTCTTTGAATGCCGTTAGTATGCAGACGTTGATAGCGCTCGTTGAGCAGTTTTGGAACAAACGTCTGTCTGCTGGAAAGTCGGCTGTGTAGACTTGTTTGTGTCGAGCCGTCTCAGAGATAGATGTCTCGTCCTGTCTGGCCGCCGGGGGTTGTGCCGACTCTTCATCTTGTCTCGCTGTTGTGTCGTGTTTGTAGTTGTCCGGAAGAACAAAACTCGCTCAGTTTGCCGCACCACACGACCACTTGTTACAGAACTGCCTCCGGCCATCGTCTGCAGAGAAAGCTGGAGGACGACCGTCGCTCCAGGACCGTCGTATATTTCTCCAGCCCGCGCTCTCCGTGCTTCCTAGTCTGCTAACAAAGCGAACTTGGCGAAGTAGGAAGTACTTCAACGTCTTGTTCTCTACCGGCTTGACGTAGAACTGTGCTCAGATCTCGAGAAGGGCTGTAATATTAAACTGGTATTATACTGTATTATATACCAGCTAAACCAGTTCGTACTGCCAAAAGTAATACCGCGATAAATATAAATATTATGAAAATGAGCTGTGGCCATTACAGAAAAAAAAATTTTTTTTCGCTCTTTTAAATCTAATAGTAACAACTCATCTTCGAATATTTATATGTTTAGTAATAATGAATTGATATACACAAGGGCCAAATTTTTCCTTGTGTAATAGTATAATGACTAGTCCAAAAATTGTCCTGGTAGTATTTAAGTTTATGCTTCTCATTGAAAAGTTTTTTTGTATCGACTATCTAGGATCACATAACAACTTTATTTCCTCTTTTTTCACCTATTTTCCAGTTCTCCTCCATTTTCTCCCTATTTTGTCTTTTACTGTCCTCTGTCCCTGTTGTTTCACTATTTATTTCTTATGTATAGAAAGTGAATTGAATCAGGCCATCCACGATTTAAAATTGATAACATATTTAGGCTGAATCTTATAAAATGTGTCCAGACTTTAATATTGGGCTCCTTAAAAAATTGAAAATTTTTAATTATGACTGTATTGCTTTGACAGTGCGAGTTTATTGATGGTAGCAGGCTTCTCTATGATAATTTAAACACAGCTATCATAGAAAACTGTTTTTGTCAGTGTTTTTAGGAACTTTTTAAGACGTATTTGTTGAGTACAATCTCTGACGCCGAAATGTACAATTGAATGCGGTGCAAGATGTTGCACTAAACAAGTGCATAGATTCCAATTTTTTTTTTGCGGAAAGTAATTTACACCAACTTTTTCCGTTGCCTTGTGTGCTTTAAAATGCTGTGTCACCACTTTTGTTAAAATTGTATATTTTCGGTGTGATGAATGAAATTAGTTCATGGTGTCTGACATTGGTTGGAAAATAAGAAATAACACAATCTTCCTTATGTTTCAACAGGTACCATGTAATATGTAAATTATTTATTATCGAACGATGTAAAAAGGTGTGGCAGATTTAAAATTTACAGCGTGAAATGTTTAAAATGTTGGTACGTCTTCAGAAATGCATGTAGCTGGGAAAATACTATAAAGTAGAGACGGCAGAGGGCACCATCCCCCTTAAAGTCGTGTAGGAGTGGATGGCGTACAAGAGGCGTGTGTCGGCGCCGTTGCCAAATATTTACATCACCTGCTGGGAATAGCCGCGCTAGTTTGTTTGCGTGCCGCTAGCAGCGCTGCAGTAAACCTGCCTGCCGCGCGCGTTCCTATCCCGCCCTGCCGCTGCACTTCCGTTTACTACCATCCCTCCCCTTACCAGTCCCCCCCCCCCCCCACTTTCCCGTCACATTCGCCCAACTCGAAAATTTCAACAACCCTGCAGAAGAAATGCAGATGTTTACATGGACAAAAAAAGGGGGTTATATTAAGCGTTTTGTATCCAATTTTTTTATTACGTATATTGAAAATATTGATGTTCGATATACGTACTTAGATTTGTTACGCAGACAACTGTAAATACAGCACAAATGTATTGGCATAATAATCACGACATGTGGAAGCTGAATTTTGTTAATTACTTTATAATATCTATCCAAAACGGAACTTACTAAAACAGTTAAGGGCATCGCCTATCACGCGCATAAAATGCATGGCAGCGTGTTCGTAAATACGCTTTTATAGTAAACTATTCCACGCGTGGCCATTGTATCGATCTACGAAGAGAAAATACACTTCAAACGATGACGGAAAGGTAGTTTCAAAGTATTACATCACTTAGAAAAATCTTTTCGTGTCCCCTCAAAATGGCTAAAAACATATTTTTCAACCTGTTATATATGAAAAAAAGTCTACTCGCGGGATTAATGTGAAACTAATTTAGAAACATGCAATGGACTTCGCTTAAAACTTTCCAACAATAAAAAGACGGGATTATCACTGAAAGTGTCAGTCAGACGAGTGTTCAACGATACCACTGCACGACGTTTCAGTGTCTTGCGGTAGAGGTGATACCACACCAGATGAGCCGGTCAACATCGCCCTTGGCGCCGTGCCTCTCTCACACAAACACACGGCCAGTAGGCGGACTCCTTAACACTCCAATAAAATCATTATTAATTTCCTGTAGTTAAACTTATTATCGGCATTGAAAAGCATGGTTGAACAATATGTCACTTTAAAATATCGTTACATTAGAAACATATCATCATTTGGATTTATTGTCATGGAAAGGAACAATTCACTAGGTCATTGCCCTTCGTGCTAGAATCCAATGTCCTATGCACACTCAAGCCTCGCCTATTCGTTCGTCATCTGCAGTTCCAGTGAGTAGCAGCAAATAGATAAGTAGTTGTCGCTTGAATATATATACAACATTAGATTCTAACATGCAAGTAAGTCATAGAAATCGTTAATTTTCTTGTTTCTATTTATCGATATATTTTTTCTCTGCCATTTGAACTGACAACGGCTAGTTTGAACAGATAAAAATGTCCATTCATGTAACAAAGAAGGTTTCCAAACCCAGCTTAGTTTATCCTTATATCGATTATTAATATCAAGAGTTGGCATGGAACTCCTGTTTACTAGAGGTAATTCGCGGTCCAGTGAGCATTTCCTAAGGCCATCCTAACATGTATTTACCACTAATGAATATGGTGAAAGAAATAAGTTTGGAAATACAGCACTGCAGCTGCAAGTCGTTGCAGAATACCGGGCACGACATAAAAAAAAGAAAGCAACAAAAGTATCGAGTCGATAGTTTTGATATACCCAAAATATAGATAAATTAAGTAACTGTGTGCATAAGTTGACTACAGCCGAAATATGATTCCTTTTTTTGTTGTTTTTTTCTTATCTCTAACAAAGGTTACCATGTTTGAAACAACGGTCTTAAGCCTTAAAATATACTAATATAACAAATACTTTAAGCAATAATGCAACGTTAAAAATGGAACTTATAGTTTTTTTTTTTGTGATTTTATCCGCTTGTTATGAGGGCGCTGGAGAATACGTCGAACGTAACTGTTTAACGCGTATATCTCTAAAACAAACCTATGTTAATGTAAAGAGGGCTCAAGACTCATAACGGGGACAATGCACTTCCAAGTGCAGTATAAACGCTGCGTAATATAAAATGGAAACCTAGGAACATACAACTGCAGTTTAGTTATTATGGGACATAGCTCTGCCCAAATAGATGATGTCAGATGGTATGCACATTGTTGTTGGCTTAGCAAATACGTACCTTCAGGATCTAGTTAGAAAAGCCCTCTACAGGACCCTCCACCTCTTGTTAAAGAACTAAAATAATTATTAATTAAATTCGAATAAAGTAGGTACTGTGTTTTCATAAGATGAGAAATTATTTTAGTCGACACACAATCTAGTAAACTGATTTACACCTTTAATACACCACACTGAGAAAAAGAAATGGTACTATAAAATATAATTGGTTTCCCTCAAACAAATGGTACGTTCATATATGGCCCAACAAATATACATTTGGTAGAACTAAATAATATGTTTGGTGAAATATGTTTGTGCTTACCAAGCTGCATTTGTTTGAGTGAAACAATAAGAATGTTTTAGGTAACAATCGTGCCATTGTCCGGTTGTTTAAAATAGAAAATAAATAAATTATTCGCCGATTTTCCTATTTCGGAGATACTATTCACGTTTCTAATCATGTACTGCATGTCTTTATTCGAAGTTAGATTTTTTAGCAGAGGTGGGATTTAATCCCGAGAACCTAGAATCACTAGTCTATTACCCCACTAGACCATCAGAACTGTCGAACAGCAGTTGGGTTATGATGATATATCAGGGCAAGTTAACAAAATTGGGTATGTGTTTATTAACCCGATAAAAAATTAATGGGTTGCGTTTGTTACATTGTTAACTATTAATAACCACATTTTAACGAAATTATGTATTGAATGAAACAAAAACATAACTAACCAAAACGAATAAGTTGCCAGCGTGTCCGACATCTTGATCACGTTATACAAACAACTGTTTGTTTAACACAACAATGATATTACATCTTTCACGCAAACAAATGTTAAGTACGTATACGGCGAAACAAGTATATATTTGGTAGAACCGAATGACATGTTTGATCACAAATGT
>PNEQ01093327.1:12752-46150 GCA_003012365.1 Medauroidea extradentata | reverse complement strand
TTTGTGTCCTTAAAAATTTGTCAACAAGTCACTAATAAATTTTTTTCTTTTCAATTTGTGAATAAATCTTAATGTAGTATTTTTTACTGAAATCTACATAATCCAATAGCTATGTGGTAAAATTTTGAAGCAGGTATGTACTTAGGTCACAGATCTGCAAATTTTTTACTTGACAGTCTGTTGTTGCTAGATACATCAGTGACATTACACTCATGGGGATTTGCACCAACTTTAACAATTTTTTTCTCAAAAACTACTTGGCCCAGGGAGGAAAAATTTGGTACAGTTTCATAACATGATGGTATTAGCAAGTACAAAAAGTTTCATTAAAATCTGAGATGGTGGGTGTCATGGCCTGGTTGAACTGAAATGGAATGACCCCTTCACGTTTGAGGTCTTCAGTTCGACTCCCGTCACGCACCTCCTTTTTGTCCGTCAACCCGTAGCAGCAGTTCTCTTGTTTCGCCCAACACTGCTCCGAAAGTATGTGCCTGCAGTCTCACAGTAGACACTGATGTCACCGAGATGTCTTCACCAGTTTCACTCCACAAGCTTAGCACCGTCTTCTAGCAGGACCAATAGTGAACTCTTCGAAGTTGCCAGTGACTGCTCTCTCGCCGATACAACACCTCCAGTATTGTTCTCCACAACTCACCCCTTTCTGTAGCACACCGACACCTTCTCCGCTGCTGCCGCTGATAAAACACTTCCAAGTGTAGTTCGTCCCTTCTGCTGCCCGCTGATGTTACTCAACTTCGATGGGGTGACCACCGCCGCTGTGTTGCCACCCCCAAGGCGCTCCTTGTCAGCTCCACCGCGCCGACACAACACCTTAAGTGTTGACTGTTCCTTCTGCAGTCCGCTGGTGTTACTTAGCCTCGACGCAGTCAACGCCGTCATAATGCACCCTAAGTTTTCGTCTTCTCCGTGGCCCGTCACCTCATGCGATGCCCGCCGACGCTGACCTACACCACACCCGGGTCTCACTTCATACTCTAGGTCTCAAAAAACTTCAAAAGACTTCCCGTATTTCACAGTTCCGAGGTTTTTATACGACCCGTTTAGTGACGTCAATTGGCGGTGCAACATGATGACCAGAGGTCTAAAAATAGATATTATCTCACTCATACCTGCCGAGAGACATGTAGGCAAAGGTGTCGTCTGGGAATCCCAATGACATCTCTCGGGCGTATTGCAGCATCTGTGGAAAAACCAATGATTCTGGTTGAATCATTGGGCTGTCCCACCTAGCACGATGCAACATGCCTTCAGCCAGGCCACAACATACAACATTAATTTATCATTCTGATGTCAGTATAACTTGGCCAGTATTGTTTAACAAAGTATTTTTTGTTAATAAATTCAATATACAGTAGAACCCTGTTATAATGTTTTTCAAGGGACCTGTGAAAAAAAGTGTTTGTTATATGCAGGAATCAATATTTTTGCACCAATTAATGTATGTTACACAAAAGTAACTAAAAATTTAATAGTTTATGTACAGTAAATAAGTCTATAATGAAATTAAATGAGGCTATTGTTTTGTGCTATCAGAAACATGATGAATACATACATTGTGTGTATTACAGAGGCTTTCCCACTTGTCTTCTGTAGGTTCATGATCGTCATCTTTAGGATCACAGTCTTTAATATCACTGTAATGTACACTTATGATACATTCCCAGACATTAATTTTTTTTTTTTTTTACTGATTTTTTACTTTACAACTCAGTTATTTTATCTAAAATAATTCAGTTAAAATAATATTACCTGCGTTATGGTCAGTGTCTGAGAAAAAAAAAGATGTTATATGCAGGAAATGAAAATGCCAGAGCTATTATAAGCAGGAAATTAATGCATTGTGCTTTATGGAAAAATAGTGGGACGAAAGAAAAGTAATGTTATATGCAGGAAAATGTTACATGCGGGAATGTTATAACAGGGTTCTACTGTATTCGTGAAAGTTAGTTGAAAACCTTGGTTCTCATTTTCATAGTTTGAAGCTATTTTTGTATAGGTCAATCGGGATAAAGCACTAAAGATTTAACCTTTGAAGTAAATCAATGGCTGTTATTGCAAATCAGTAAACATTAACAAGTGTTTCCTTACTGCTTGTATGGTTGGTAGCGAACCACTGTATGCACGTAGTTCCGTGTATTTTCCTATTTGAATATAACATTACTGAAAGAATATCAAATGCAATTAACCTCTCTTTATTTAATACACACTAAAATGTTCATTTATGATCTAGTTGACATACATACTCACTGTATAATCTGGCATAATTATAGGCAGCACAAAGTGACGTAACCAGGCTGCTGAACATCAGTTTAAATTGCACATTGCAGCTAGCGCTCCACGCTACAGTCGTTGTTCAAAATTCCACAGACAGGTGGCATCAGTGTTAGGTTTTCGCCTCTTCGCTTGGAAGAGAGTTGAGTCATTGTGGTTGTCCGTTGTGCAAAAATGGGATTCTGATACACATTTAAAAGTATTATAAATAACTGTTAAGAATATCAATGCCAAAATATGTGAAGTCGTTGGTAATCTGGTATCTGGAGTTAAAAAAAAGCTTTTTTTCTGTCTCGCACATTGAGAAAATACATTATTTATTGTTTCTGTTAAGCGTGTCGTCCGTCATTCATGGTAGTATGTTGAACGGAACGTGAATGCTTGAATTGCGTGTCATGCAGTCTGTTTTTTGTGGCGGTTTCGAGTTACATATTCAAATATGCTCTCATTTTCGAGATTCATAATTCAATAGTGTGTGTTGTATCAATTAGTCGATGCACAGAAACCAGTGTTAGAAAATTTTAACTTGCAGGTATTTATAATTAAGATGACTACTGAGCATAGCATATATTCAGCAGCTGTGCATTTAATGAGTTGCTATTGTAGATACAATTTATCAAAGCAGTGTAATGTAAACGTAAACATTGTACCTGACTAGCTAAGTAAAATCATGTGGTAATGCTTAAGTTTAAATGCAGCGGTAAGATATAAACTGACAGAAAATATAAATTAATCAGGGCTCTTTTGAGTGCTCATTTTATCCAGAATCAACTACGGTGTGTAATGTGGCATAGATCTGTGCCTCAAATTGTTACATGTGACTTAAGAGTTAAATGCCATTGCGCGTACTCCTTGATCATCATTTTTTATTTGTTTTATGATTTAGTTTCTCTCTTGGTCATAGCATTCTTCTACTTAATCTCAAACATACATTTTGTCGTATTCAATAACTACCCGTGTACCACCCGCAAATTTTTTCTCAAGAACAAAATTGAAAATTCAGGGTGAAGGTCTTGCACGGAAATCGAAGTTTTTGGACAAATAGGGCCTGGAAAAGTTGGGTTTATCGTACATTACAGACTGCTGGAAGGATTTATAATAATGAAAAAATAAGTGTGAAACTCTTCAATATCAGGTTGTAGCCCATAAGCAGTAAATACACAATGCCAGCGTTACCATCAGTCAAGAAAATAACAATGCTGAGCTTGCAGCGTGCTGGACTGTGCTTAGCGGCACCAAGCAAGCAAGAGTCTCACTCGCCTAGTCTGATGAGCTGACATCTGGGCTCAATGCAGCGCAGTGTGTGGCAGAGCAGAGAACCAAGAATGAGATAGTGATTCGTTGCTCTGCCAGAAAGCGCCACAGTATAGCATGTTCTTTAAGTATCCACAACTGCCGACAGAGGCAGTTTACTCTGCTGCTGCTATTCACGTGCTGTGCAGCAGTGCGTTAGCCAACTTTGAACTTGAGGTTTTGTTACTGCTGCTCCTAACTTGTCAAACGGTGCTGAGCACTATTTATACATTTGGGCCTAATTTAATTCTTAAGATGTTGTCTGCATACTTAATTCACGTAATATTTTATATTATTTAATTAAGTTTTTGCACATAAGGCAAAATTTATAGTGAAAAAAATATTTTTTCTTGACATCATGTTGAAAATGTCAGGTGCAGGTTTTACATGGGGGCAGGTGGTAAATGGGTAAATATTCTACCTTAGTATATGGCTAGTGTCCAAGAAACTATCCAGATAACTATATTTCAGTTTTCTTAATTAGTGGTGTGTGTGTAATTTGCTACACAAAGTATTCCCAATCACACATCTTCTCAGCCTACTCTTTTCAGCAGAGAAGGACAGGATAGACATCACAGTACATACAGTATTGTCTTGATTTGTTTTCCGCCAAGTAACACCAAGAATAAAGCCATTTGTTCTCGATACCTCATGCATACAAGGTTAATGTGATGTAAAATAATGTAGGACGTATACTGGTACTGCAGTGTGAGCCTAGAAATCAAGAGAAAAATTTGTTTGCACAGTTTGTGGTTGGAGTGTACAGTTCACAACAAAGCAAGGATATAGAATGGGCTCTATCTGCATTAGTGAACGCAGAGGCATAATGATAAGTTTGCGTATAACTTCTTGATATTACCTACTTTGTGTTTCTATTATTAAGAGCTGTGAATGCTTCATTTTCTATGATTGACATACCCAAATCCTAGGTTATTTTGTGCATAATACATGTAACAGCTGTGTGAAACACGTACAGTTTACTTAGTCAAAAACCAGGTGTCACAACCCTAATAAAGAAAACTAATGTGTTGCTTAAAATTTTTGGCGTTGCTATTTCTAGTTATGACAATATCATAAGTTTTTGCTTAAAAAAAGAAGCTGTTGTATGGGTGGTGGGTGTATACAGAAAATGCAGGAACACATGCTTGATCTACCTATACCTCCCAATTCATAAGACATAGTTGTAAGGTGTTTTTGAGTATGGAAAAACATTTTTATGGCTCATTTTGATAACATTTTAAACTTTTATATAAATTCTACGGAAATAAGCTTGTTGGCATACAATGGGGGTAGTACCTAGAAAAACAATTTAATATTCCAAAATATTTTCGCGCCAAATGCAGCCACATAAAGTAATAATTCCGTGCATTTTTTATTTTTCAAGTTATTCAGCTTTAAAAATGCCATATTTTCAAACTCCGCCATAAACATTGAAAACGTGTTCTTATTGGCTAACCGTATGACAAAATTGGACAGGTTGTTTTCGCTTGCCACCCGCCCACAAGGCATTATAGTAGGTTTTGTAATCTTACACTGACTTAAAAAACTGGGTAAATTTAATGGACCCGATTACAAAACTAACTCGTAAAATTTGCTCGTTGTCAAGGCATATACAGTTACAGTTGAAGATTTTCTTAGTAACAAAGATTTCGCTGGTACTGAGTGAGTTGAGAGGAGTGAAGGCAGCAATGTAACTTTCGCACATAGTGACGTTTTAGAGGTAGGTTTGAGTTTTGGTCAATTTTTCTTTTCGAATTCTGGAGTGATAACTTACTACGAATCTATTTTATTGTGTCAAATTCACCCAAGAATAATAAATCTTGTTTTAAGGTCAACTGTATGTAGGTCGCATGCATCCAAAAAGTAACTTACCAAGCTAACAATTTCAGTGTGTTTAATAAGCAAACCTGCTGGCTTTTACAGACCAGCGTTTTGATTAAGCAAGTTGGGAAAATAATATATTGCATTAATTTATCTATTAAAAAATAAATTTTTCTTCCCAATTATTATTACGTTACGTGTAAGCGACAGTGAAACCTGCCGTAACAGTCATGCCATCTATTGATACATTTTTCAAAATCCCGCCCATCTCTAGAATTATCGACCAATCACAAGTGCCTTAAACTCGCCTATTGGCTAAGCTGTTTTCTGGCAGGGCAGCCACGCAGTTGAACAGCAAAAACACAATAAATTAAACAGATGTCGAGATTCTGTCGCAAATTTTTAACTTAAAATGTCTTATTTATTTCATGCTTACCGTGTCATCTGGTACACAATACGCTGAAATTACCATAACATACATAAACTTCTATACTATTGTCGCTAATAGCGTACTGTTTCAGGTTCCGTTTTTTTAGAAACCATGCAGTCCGTCTCGTATTGTCACACGGCGCTGTAGTAAATGTTATGTTTGGAGTAAATTTAATTGTATTGCTGCTCAAAGGAGCTACTATAGACACTTGTAACTATTCGGAGTTCCATCCATACCCGTTCTTACAACACAACAGGATTTAACACGATTTCACGACCTAAACGTAAGTTGCCGTAGAGTTAAGAATAAACAAACATGCAATAACAAGTCCAAAGACATCACAGGGACATCAACATGGCGGCACCCGTTTTTACTGAACTACACTAAACATTATCTTTATTTACGTTTTCCTTGGGTTATACAGACGATAATAAAGTAAGTTTGGTACCGTTATTCATTAAATTAAACATACTTTTAAATAAAAATAAAATTAAGTACTAGGTAATACCCTAATTAGTGATGCAGTGATGTAACTTGCTGATTACCAATGGAATTGATTATGAGAACAATAGTCGAATACCCATTTAGTAACTACAGATTATTACATTTTTATATATTTTTCAAAATTTTGTCAGTAAACATTAGAAAATTTAATAATTTGAAGAAGTTTATTACCAATAATGAAAAGTAACATTGTTTTCATTAGTGATTTTTCGTATGATATGTTTGAAACTTGATATTTTTCTAAGGGGAAGGTGTAAGGATATTTACCGAAACTATTCAGATTTTCTATGATGAGGGCAGGTTTACTCCAAATGCGTTTACTCAAAAGTTGCTTACATTGAATACTTTATTCTCTTAACAGTAGCTTACACATGTACTGAACCCTCCCATGTTTGGTTTTATTCTTTGCTCATACAGTCAGTCAGTCATGTATGCGTTGAGCTATTTCCTACTTGCCAATAGTTTAACAAATATCGGAGCCAATTAAAGTTATTATAACCTACATGTGGGAATGTTATGAAATGCAGAAAAAATGACATCTTTCCAACGGCACTGCAAATATGTATTGTCTGTCAACTTACTGCAACAATATAAAATAAACACGGTTTGTACGTACTGTAAATAATATAAATGAAAAACTAGGATTGTGCAAAAACTATTTTTCAGGTTGGGGAAATTTCGGGACGGGGGAAAAAAAATCTCTCTGGAAACGTGATTGAATCTGCCAAAATATTCATTTCTGAATAATAACGAAAGTATGCACTCTAAACTGTAGGTAACGTAAACAGCTATTAAATTGTTCCTTAACGTTCCTTACACGTTTGTTTAAACATTTAACATACGTTGGAATAAAAATTTATCCATATAAACAAGAAAAATTCTATTTTGGTTTTAATTCTTAGTATATTCAACTGTGATTTTGGTTTGCAAGAACCATCCCAATATCATGTATTTCTAGCAATCCCTCAGAGGAACATTGCATAGAAACTGTGTAACTGTCACACAATTCCGCTTATTGGCAATCATGACTAAGATTTATTCTACGATGCAAATGTTTAAATTAAAACATAATTTCGTGTAAAGACTGCTCTGTGGATGTAGCATTTAGCAAAATATTTATATTGTTGATTTTCGTCATTTTAAAACCTTCAATAGCATTGCAGGAGTTATCAGATCCTATTAATCAACTAAAGCTACTCCAGTAAGTGAATTTTCTTAAGTGCCTTACATAGGTTGGCACGTAACTGCTTCTTTTCATATCAATTTTTTTTAGGTTGATTGTGTAGTCTGTTTGTCAACTATTTACAAAACACCAGTGTGTTGCTTTAAAAAATATGCAATGTGAAACACATTAACTGATTATGCAAAGTGCTCTATGCAAAGAAATATTTTATCCTAGTGTTTTACTTAGTGAGTGCTTTAAAACATTTTTTTTTACAAAGTTTTGAAAGTTTGTAGGCTTTTGTTAGGAAACATATAGTATCTGAAATTATTGACCATTTTGTAACAGTCCTGATTTTTGGTAATGTAATTGTGTGACTGACACCCTAAGTTATAAACATATTTAAGAGACACATTTAGTAAATGAGAGTCAAGTATATTGGCATGTGAAGAAGAGGCTACGCAAATACTAGTTTTAACTACAATTTTTTGGTGGATTTTTTAATTAAGATTTTCTTCTGCATCATGGTTTTGCAGAAAAGATGCAGTGGAAATTGTAAGCCAGCTGTCAGGCCAGTAATACATTAACTGCTAACGTAAATTTTTTTAAATTTACTTTTTTGCTTGAAAGATCAATTATTTTTGAAGCTGTTACAAAATAAGTAGTTTTTAAACAAAATGAAGTAGCAATTTTTCTTCACTTTCATTTGTAATACATGCAGTGGTACTGAGAAGTCTCTTTGCTTACCCGGAGCACTCTAACATTAAATAAAATGAACTGTTTTACTTAAACAGTAAATTTTGTTGACTTTTTTTGAACGAGAGAATCGGGTGAGACCGGGGTCTCTGTCAAATACTGTACATAGGTCTTACGAGCTAGTCATTGAAATTCGTCTAGCATTTTCCTAAAAAAATTTCCCTACAAAAATTTGAAATTAAACTTCCATACCTGACCTATCTAGTTTTTGCAATTTATTTTATTTTAATGTAAATTCTTTATGTTAACTTACCACAATGTGGACGTTGGAGACAACTTAGTAGCTTCAAAGTATCAAATATTTTCAAATCTAAACAAATCACTTCTTACAACTATTGGCACAATACAGATTTTATTTTGCATCCTAACGCGTACCTCGAGTGAGATCAGGATAGCGAACTACACTGTTGATGTGGAGAAGGGTGCCAGCAATACTCCCCAGGTACTGCACTTCGAGACTCTTAGGCCTCAGGGTGTGGTTTGTTCGATGTGTTCGGTATCCCACCCGATGCGTTGATGTGAGTGATTGAGTGGTGAAAGCACCTGAATGGATTAAGACATATGACACTGATTATACAGAGACTACACACTTACTGGATGTTGGCCCCCAGTATGCCTGATAACTTACGTTGCTTACACTGGCAATATTAGGTGTCTAGAAATGAGGTAAACAGTATTTCACTTACAGATGATTTATTACGCTTACGTTACACAGTGCCAACATAAGGTCCGGATTACGCATGCAGTGAGGTAAACGTAGTGATGCGTCCCTTGCAGTAACAATAACCCTAAAGCACACGATAGTGCACGTGATAGTGAACTTTGCGTAGTGACTACGACTGGCTGGTATATCGTACGTGGTTGGTGAGTGATCAGTGTGGAGCTGGTGTACGAAAGGTGAGTCTACGACACCAGAAGGTGCACCTCCTTAAGCAGCGAGGGGCTGGCGGCCACTATGATGGACCGTCAGGTTCGCTTGGAAGCTGGCGTAGAGATTTGAGTTGCGGTGAGCACGTGCCTAACTAACGTGTCACAAGGCAGCCGTTCCCGTGCACGTAGTGTGGTAGGGCTCTACAAGTGATGTTAGTGGTACAGTGCGAAAACGGTGGCGAGCTATGCTAGGCCGGTGGTGGGGTGAATGGCACGTAACACGCTGCACACAGAGTGATGCTCACAGTGAGATGAATTGCGTGAGTGCATGATAATGAAATGAATGTACAATGTACTGCTCACATGTATGCTGAACACAATGGCGGTGTAATAACCTGCACGTGGTCGGTCACAAAAACATGAATTACACCTTTAAAATGTTACACAAATACAAAATAACCCTAGCAACGCGTGTGCAAAATTATGCTGAATAAAACAATACCAAAACGAACCTCGTATGGTGAAGGGTGAGTGCCGATGTCTCCCGATACAAAAGTCCCTAACCACGTGGCGGTGGTGATGCCGACGCGGTGTTTAAGTAAAAAATACCAAAATGGTCACAATTATTAGGTTAAGCGAATGCGCAATGCAATGGGGAATATCTGGTAACGTGTGCTAAGCAAAGGTGAACCGGTATACTAACGAGACTATGGGAAACTAACAATCAGTGAAACAAAAGATGATGAGCACACGGACAGGCGTCTTACCTCTCCAGAAGACGATGATGGAACTGCCACGAGGAAGGCAGCCGCTAGGGGCTCCTTGCCTCGCTATGGGGTTTACACACTTCTGGTACCTCGTGCGTGTGAAATATTAATATTAATATTTTATGAAAATGGCACACACTAAATTACATAATAAATGGCGTTACATATTTTGCTGATATTGAATGATGCATTTCTAAATGTCTGCTGAAAACACGAAAGTAAACATAGCGAACGTGGTAACCCTTGATGGCCTTCAGCACACTCTGTACACTGCTGTTTGATGCACAATACACTTCGCACTGAATGATTTGGCATGCATACATACTGTGGGGTTACGGAACGATTATGGGAGAGTCTGAGAATACTTTTGGGTGTGTGGAAAAGGACATCACTCGCGCCGTTATGGGCTTAACCTATACGCTGGCCCTTCGGCCGGTGTCAATCCTTACTTCATTAACCTGTCTTTGTAATATTTTGCCTTGCTTATTATAAATTGAAATGCATTTGTAAAAATAATATTCAACCCTGGCATTTTTTAAAACTTAGCTTGTTAAAGGGAGTTCAGTTCATAAATTTGTATGAACAAATAGACACAACACACCCATATTTTTCAAACACAAACTATTTAACTTTATACTTTTGCCATGTAGTTGCCAACATGTTTTCTGAGTAAAAAAGTCACACGCATAGCAGTGACGTATAGTCAGTGTGTGCTAGGTGTGCGGTGCACATCTTCCAATTTTCGCAGTTTGTGTGATGCAGTGTTACCTTTTTGGAAGTCACGCGAGAAGGAAGGAGATAAAGAGAGAGACAAGACTACATGTGCGGCTGAGTAGCATGTCGCCGTAGGTGTCAGTATGTATTATGCAAGGGGTCGTGGAAGAATGCTACGCATGTAGACGATAAGAGGGGAAAGCTTGTGGCCAATGTTGCATAATTGTAGAGAGAGCAAGGTTTTTAGCCACCTTTCAGATTACGCTGTCGCCTGCCCTGTAACTTGTCAGAGTGCCTATGGCGGAAAGAGCTACAGTGGCCCAGGGGTGTTGGCTAGCCCTTTTTTCGGGACGGAACAAAATCCCTATCCCACATGTTGTTTTTGCTTTTTTGTGTAGGCTTATGCAAATTTATTTTTGTACTTAGATAGTGTTAAACATTATTAGTTTCTGATTTTAATTTGACATTGGAGGAAGATGTAACAGTCAAGTAGTTTTTAGATAAGGCGTTTTGTTTGCAAACACACCTTAAGAAAATTATTTAAAACATGTTAATGTAATACAAAATTAATGATATTGTTTGGAAAATCAGACCAATACCACAAACAGACTTAATTTCAGAACATAAGATTAAAGACCAGTAATTGAGACATTCATGTACAGTCTATACGTATAAGTATTCCATTATTTGACAGATCATAAAACAGTAGGACAATGTAAGCTAAAACATTATGTATCCTTCCACCACCATGTGCTTTCCAGCTGACAATCAAAACATGTCAACAGTTAAGGTATATTATGATTGTAATAATATCCATTGTGTGTTGTGATTTTCTTTTGGTTATTTTTAGATCTCAGACAAGTAGGTAATTTGTTTTCATTACTGGCTGCACATTAATCTTACTAGGTTTAGGCGGAAAATGTTAATGAAAAATTATTTCATAATGCAGCAACTCTTCAGTAGTTCAGTTAATTTAATAATTCAAAATTTAACATTATTTATTGTATATTTTCCTAGGTATGGTCAAAATTGTAACATTTAATGGCATTATAAAAAAAGTATGGGTAACTTATCTGTTTTTTTTTTATTTCGACTTCACACCTAAAAAGTTTAAATAATAGTAGCTTATTTGGTTACAACAAACTAAAGTTGCAATAGCATACGACACTGCAAGCAAGTACTTTTAAAGTAAAATAAAAAATATAATAATACATGCAAGCATTATTCAATTATTTTTCTTGTTGCCTTCAATTTGATTTTGCACCATCAGATCATAAAGCATTAATTTAAGTCCAACGCAGCAGAGTATCGAAAAAACTTGCCTTTTGTGAGAAGGGCCTACTTTCGAAATATCAGTGTTGTTATCACAATTGTGCGACTCACAAAACTTAAAAAGAACTCGTTAACATATTCTTGTAGAGTACCGTACACACATAGCAAAAATTTGCAGTCTTATAACCTAAACAGATATAAAATATCAACAAAAAGTTTAAGTAATAAATAAACATGGATAGGCCTAATTGCCCATATTAGCTTTAAATCTTTTGGTAACACATACAATTAAACAAGTACACGTTAATGGCTGTGAAATACATAGGCTTAAGTCTTCTGGCCTTTTCTTTTGGTAATATGTAGGCCTACACTTTTGTAGCTGACTGGCATAAAATCTCACGTGTACTTGATATTAAATGATACGATTTACTTACTTAAAAAAATTAATAAACAAACACAGACTTCTTTGTATAAAAATAATTTCTTGAGTCGGTGACTTGAAAGAGCTTATTTACATACAGGGCTACAACAAGATCCATTCAGTGTTTATCCACAAATTCTGTTAAAATAATAGGTAGGTAACATTTTGTTATTTTCTGTAGTACTTTTCTCTGGATGGATTACCTGCTTCTTATTTAGTGACTGTTTTTTTTGTAGACATGCCACTCTGCTGCAAAACTGAACGTTTTTCCAGTTCCCTCTTTCGAAACCTGTCTCAAAATATCCAGTTGTTGTTGGCGATTACAGGCCGGCCCTGCATTGCAATATATTAAATATACGCACAGAACTTTAAAATAACACCTCAAAAGAAAAAAATCACAAACGTATATGAACACACTACACTTACACTCGCAAGGGTCGTCCTTTGTTTTGGTTGCCAGTATAGGTAGACTGAAAATGGTGCGCTTGTTTGTAAAATAGTTGTAGAAATGACACAATTTGACTAGAATAAAATAGCTACTGACTAATGTTGGATACAGAACCGTGTTATTATATTACGGTTCCTCCAAAATGCTTACTTATTTTTCACTTATAATACACGCTATTTTCAATGTAGGCGATGGAAATTAACCAATTTTTGATCAGGGTTGCCTCTACTGCTTCATCAAGTCATACAATCAGTCCTGTTGTTTTAAATGGTATGTTATTCTGCCACGTGTTTTGTCACATGTTACAAATATTGGTAGCATCTGCTGTCAAAATACGGAATTCTTACATGGTGACGTGACTCCGTCACGTCCACTTATAAATTACGTTAACGCTCGCCCCCGATTTTTAACACTTTACCATTTAGGCCTAAGAGCAGTAGTATCCACCCGCACCTTTGCCGATTGCCGTATTGCCGTTAATTTTTATGTAAGGATAATATATGACCATGTAAGGTTATGAAGATGAAGCATTATTTGTAAAACAGTACAGTATTTACTTACGCCCAAGTGCTTATCCAATGTTTATTTGCAACATTTTTTTAACCTGTACCAGTGTTTGTTTACAAAATATGGCCGAGCACCAACCAGCAGTGCCAATCCCGTGCAAAGACTCTGTAAAGTGCACTAAAACAGCGATCGCGGGAAATGCGCACATAAATATAAATTGTACTTGTTTGTTGTTGCTTATAATTTGTTTTATGATTGTATAAATGTTCTTGTGTATTGATTATAGTGTTAAACGGCAATACTAGCATTTATAATTCAAGTTGGGAAGTTAAGTTGTGTAATAGAGTAACTTTGTGCCACGAGAGAGTATTTATATTGTGCGAGTGTGGCACACCTGTAGATGCAGACAGCCTCGAGCGCCCCGGTGGCCATTTTGATAACGGTACTTTCAGACCCCCTCAGGGGTATATAAGGCGGGCGCTGCACTCAGCTAGTCAGTTGTCAGGGGCTCGGCCTTCGGGCCGGGCCAGCCTGGCACTCCCCCTCCTTACCTCGAAAGGGTTGCTTCCTGAAAAGGGAGCCTAAGCCCGACGTCCTCTATCCCTAGTGTTGCTTCCTGAGAAGGGAGCCTAAGCCCGCCCTCCCATCTACCGTGGGTTGTTTCCTGAGAAGGGAACCTAAGCCCGCCTACTTACTTACCTACCTACCTTGGGTTGTTTCCTGAAAAGGGAACCTAAGCCCGCTCACCTTCCTTATATCGGGTTGTTTCCCGAAAATGGAACCTAAATCCTGCGCATTCATGTTTGAGAAGAGACTTACCCTCCTTAGCATGGCAACCTAACCTATGAGCTCTTCAAGCCATGATGCCTAGTATTTTGTCTCCATGCGCATTGCCAGTTATAAAGTGTTATCATGCACTCCCCCCAGACTAGTAAAGTCTATTGAAAGTTACGGATTTTAGTAAACTTTCCCCGGGGTCAGACATAGATCGCCGTTTAATTACCAGCAAGCCAGTATTTGTTGTTAGTCAAGTATCTTCAATGATTGCAGTGCCCCTAATGTCAGAGGCTTTTAAGTATTGTAACCTCTCGGGGTCAAAGAGATGATCGCCACACATTCTCAGCCACGAGTAGGCCTTAATTATTGTCTAGTATTTGAACTGCCTGGAGTGCCATGTAAATTGTATTCATCAGAATATGCCCTGTGGTAATTCATGTTGTTATTGTCAATGTGTCATATCTTTAGTTTGTACCCTTGTTGTCTGTCTCATATTGAAACCCCAGTGTAAAATTGTATGTCATCAGATTGTGATTGACTCAAACCCTGATTGTAGATCTTGTACCAAAGAAAGTATTGTATTCATGATGCTGTGACTGGTACTGTAACTTGTGTTCGTGAATATAAACATCCTGTGAAACTGAATTACTTTGGCTTTCTCCTTTTACGAGACCACCTTGTGTACCAACCTCCTAATATCCAATAAGGCGAGTGATATCTGCCTTACCCTCTATTTATATAAAGATGACGCCCTGTGCTAGCCAGTTATAGAGTTTTCCTTGTTGGCTCATCTAGTAGTCACTCGCTGGATCGAGGATAGCTCTACTTCAAACTACTCTAGAAGGATCACACCCATATCTCATGCTCTCTAACCTAAAGACCTTCTAGAAATACGGTACACACTTGCAACCGAGTACTGTACTCCTAGTGCAGTGGTGGACGAAACAAGCCACGTGCGTCAATGGGATAGACAGTAACACAGTATGACTATAGGTTTGTTTGCGTGGTATGCTGGTTCTGCTAGTCGACAGCATGTGCTACTTTTTACTAGCAGCGAAGTAGCAGGAACAGCAGTTACTTTGTCTGTGACCAACCGAACGGCCAGTAGCAGAACACCATGTTGTTTGTTTTGAAAATTGCCCGGGAAAAGACCGGCCATGAGGCCTCTCTTGTGAGTTCACTTACTTTCCAGGATGAAAGTAACTTCATTCTTTTCATTTGTGATTACATAACCCTCTGTATTTCTCATGGGATACCCAAACATTCTGCTACTTAAGTAGGCCTACTGTGAAAATTTAATAAAACGTGCACGACTCTCCAATGTAAACAGACAGTTCTGGTAGTATTTTTTTTATTTCTTAACTTACTAGTTAGCTGCTAGTTCTGCTGTACCTCGGCCAGCAAAAGCAGAAACAGCTACTATTTCTAGCTAAACTAGCACCTGTTCGTGCCACACGAACAGCATTAAAAAAAGTATCTGGTAAAATAAATGTGTTTCACGAGAAAACTAGCAGAAATAGCCTTAAACTAGCAGACTAGCAGGCCACGCGAACAAACCTTATGTTGAACGACGAGGTAAACAGATATGAATTAGGCTATCCTCCAAAATGTCAGTCAGGAACTAATGGTTTCAGATTCAAATACGAGCTGAATATTAAAAGTGGTTATCACCAAGTAAAAAATATTAGTTTTGTCTCCAGAAGATGTATCTTCGTTGCACAATTGTAAATATTGGAAAAATTATTCTGCACAAGATGACAGACAATTGATATCTTGATAAGAAAACTAACTTGTATATTATACGTATTTGTTTCTAATTTCCATTAAGTGTTTGTAATGTATGTTATGAATTATTTTTTTCAGATTTTGGAGGACTATGTCTCCATGAATTTGTTTCCACGTTCTCTGATATTGTGATGACCCACATGAAAGTCTGGTGTGGGAAGTACTTGTGTGGAAAGTACATGTTGTTACCCAATTTTTTCTATTTGTATAAGGTTTAACCAGTTTACTCGGGTAAAGTCTGTTGCTGGAAAGTGTTTGGTACTTAAGTGAATATGGTATGCTTATTTTGCTGATGTTATAAAGCAATACAGTAGTTTCTTTTAAATGTGTGAGGACATTGGTTTGATGTATTAATATTGTCAGTAGTACAGTTTAATTCTAACAAAATTTTTAAAAGAAGAATGACCCAGTACATTATGCATATTGTATTAGTTTTATGATGGAAGTAAGTAATTAATTAAATGCAGAATACTATTTTAGTACTCAAAATAAAGACAATAAATGCATCTTCGACATAATGTACTGGCTTACTTGGAATTTTCAGACAGTGTAATTTTTTACTTAGACTTGTTCTCTTTATTGATAAATTTTTGTGATGTTTGTAATTTTTGAAGTTTATATTTTAACAAGTACTATAGTTGATCTCTGATTCTGACCTTGATGTAGTACGTAGTCATTGAGATTTCAGTTATGAGTATAATTTTTTTTAAGTTACATGCATTGAAATTATTACGTAGATGTTTTTGTAGAGTACTAGGTATATGTTAAGCCCTTGTTGCACTGCAGAGGGAAGGTAGTTTGCTGTTAATTTTTTCAAGACTAATTTTGTGGGAAAGCTTTCTGGGATGAAAGTTTTAGCAAAGTTGTGATCCTTGGAGATATTTTCAGCTCTGTTATTTTCTTCTTCTGTAGACATGGATAATTGTTTTTCTTCCTTTATGATTGAACCACTGTCAAATCCTATTCCCCTGCAGAAGAGATTGGGCCTTTCTCACAAATTTATCTGAGAACATATGCATTATCTACATGGAAAAACTAGCCCATGAGAGGTATAATTTTTAAATGTTTAGGTGACTTGTGTTAATTACAGCCATTAGAAAGTCTTACATTTGAAACGCCCATGAAAACAGTTTATCACATGACCGCCAATGTGACATCATCAACTAGTACACCAGTCAGCACTTGGCGGGTTTTAAGCAGTATTTTTGGTCTCTTATAAGGCTTATTTATTTAAATTGTGTTTTGGACCAGTGGGTACTGCATAAATATTTATTCTGCTCGCAAACCACGTTCGTAGTCAAAAACTAACAAAGAAATGGTTTAGAGTAGTATACAGAGTCATTAATGTTTGTCTGACCTATAAATGGTTGCTGCAAAAACATTTTTAGGTGAACAATAATTTAGAGATACAATTATTAAATGTTGTGATCTGTATCCATTTACTGTGTGTACTTTACATATATCTTAATATACTAGATACTTAAGACAAATTTGGCAAACGTTGCTCTGAAAGCACTAAGCTGCAGCATGCAAAGAAAATTTAATCTTATTTACAGATGTTCGAACATGTATAAACATATAATTATAAAATTCTAAAAATAAGCACCAGTTTTATTGATACCATGTTTTGTAGCTAATTTTTCTGACAGCTTAGTAATATATTTTTTTAATGTTACATATTAACTATAGGAAAGTAGTAATGAACACTGTTCGAATTGAAGTAACATAAAACGTAGTATAGGTTATTCAATGTATGTTGTCACTTAAATATGATGTAAAGGAGCTTCAAGTTTATTTTGTGACTGCAGCGAACGCTAGACGTGAAAAAATCGAGGAGCAAGCCATAAAAATGTAAACTGCCGTTACCTATTGAGAACGTTCTCTAGATGTAAATTTGATGTTAGTATTCGCAATGATGCAGGAAACCCTACTATAGTCGTAATAATTTTGGTTTCTAATTTAATTTGCTTAAAATTTTGTCAAATGCTTATTTTTGTAACCGTACATTTTTTATAATTTTTTTTATTCCGAGTCTTAATGGTTGTTAATTTGGTGTATGTAGGTAATTTGTAAAAGTGTGCACACAAATAACCTATAACTTTAAGGTTAAATGTGAGTAAATCTGACTTATTGATTCAAATACTGTCCATAACTAGTAGGTAATATTTCTGTACAATTGCCGTCAATTATTATTTAAACGAATGGCAAATTGTGGGTCAATACTCTACTGAAAAATTTTTGGAGTAATTGATGCCACGTTAACGTCAGTTATAAAACATTTTGTATTGCAGAACTAAATATGGGCTATGAAGTTGCTAATGATAACCAGTAAAATAAAAACTATGCCTAGCCAAAAAAAAAAAATATGCACCTCAAACTTTATACAAAAACTCTAGGCATAGCTAAAAAATAACAGTTTGCCGTAATCTCAGTTATTTTGTTTAACCAGTAAAGAAAGGAACGTATATATCTTGGTGCTGTTTTCCAGCTTCTTATCACATTTCCATTTAGTATTCTAAACAGTGTTGCTTCCCAAACAAGAACCCTATGCTCGCTGAAGATTTAAACTGCAATCTCTATAATACTACAATTATATGTGTTACCTAGAGCAAGCAAGAATTTTCCATACAACTTCATCACTTACAAGTGTGCACAACTGCATTAGATATTAATTTCTTGCATTGGTTTTGTAGTGTTGAAATTGCAATGAGAAAAGTTGTAAATATGTATTTGAATTCACTTTACCCAACAGTGTTGAGTACACTAACCCCATTTTAATGACCCTTTTTGTCGGGACCACCTCTATTACAACCATATTCTCGAGGAACCGTGAGAGTCGAAATAAGGGTTTTACTGTATTTATATCAACCACCACTTTATAATGACTAGTTTTGGGCACTGTGTGGAGTAATTATAACAATGTTATACTATATTTAAATGATGTAAGGAACATATTTTTCAGCCTGCATGGGTCCTTGGCATATACAGTATAAGAAAACTTTCTTCAGAGGAGGTGCAGCGTGACTCAAAAGTTTTTAACCAGTTTTCATTGTCACGACTGAAAATAAATGACTTAAACGAAAACAGCAGTTCACCTAACACACAAACAAGAGAAAATGTGTGTTGACAGTAAAGTATCATAATAACATTTATTTATTCAGAGTTCCACCCCATGCTGAGGTTATTTTTTGCACATTTCTCTTTGCTGTTAGCACAGAACTGTCCAGTATTGGTCTCTATTATACAGGAAATATATAGTAGAGGGAACATGACATCACAAAATGTGTCCGTGGTCTCAAAAGTTTGGTGTTGTTCATGTTTTCTCAGTGTAAATATCCCTTTGTGCTGTTTAAAACTCATGGTGTACTTTCCAGAACACAAACTTAGTCAAGTGGTGTCATCAAGATCTCGGTTCAAATCCTTGTACTAAGGGTGTCGTCAATATTTACTTTAAATTAAAAACGGCTATGTTTAGCCAAATAGTAGTGTTGCAAACATTGTTTACTTCTGTTATTCTGAAATATAGACTCAATTTTACTACGATATGTGAAAATTGCAATAAGATCTTCATAGTGCACACATTGTATACACATGTTGTACCAAAATAACCCAACTTAGTTGTGATTACTGAGAAATATAATCTTAGCTCTCAACATAATTTCTGTAAAAACTACAGGTTGTATGGGTGTTGCTAGTGTGTGATAAAGGTAGATTGTGATAGTAATAAAAGTGTAGACAACACAACTGACCTGCATTTACTTCCTACACTTTTACAACATTGCTGTGGTCTCTTCTCTCAGGGATATCAATGTCAACACTAGTAATACACAACAAGATTAAAACTTTACCAAGTAATGTACTGATAAATGAAGTAACAAAAGGTTGATTTCAATTACTTGTGTAATTGTGAACTTAAAATTTATATAAACATAAGGATACTGACTGGAAAACCTCAAAATGATATTATTCAACTAAACAAAATAGTGTTTAATTAGATAGTAAAATTTATGTACATTCTTAATACCAGTTATTACTGAAACATTTTGAAAATTTGTTCTTTAATTACACCATTAAATTGCAAAATAGAGATTGTGATATATACTTTAAAGTTCAAAATTCTGACAATTAAAATATTCAGTAAGTCTTGACTCCACGTAGGCTATATTAAACCTGTGTAAATTAGAGTTGTTGTGGTAACAGTTTGTTAATGTTCAAAATGTGTACTAAATAAACTAAATTATTTTCAAAGTCTCACCAAATTAGTTAATTTGCTTTTAGTGACTTTTGCCGGCTACTTTTAAAGAAATATGTCTGTCTCGCAGGGCTTAGGCAAAACGGTAATTGAAGAAAATAATGAATTTACTCCTCAAAATAATTATATGTTATCTCAATTAAAGACAGTGCTACATAGAAGCTGTGAATTGTCAGTCTGTACCCAGTTGTTGCCATTCTGACATCTGGTTGGAGAATGTGACCATGATGTCAGAGCTGTTGTGTTGTTGTCAAGGACGGTGGATGCCAGTAGAGATGACCAATTTTTATATTTCACTGACAACTCGCAGACAGTCCACCACAGCATTTTGATTAGCCATGTACTGTATATGCGCCACAATAATTAGGAGACAATGAGGTGTGTGCTTACGCAGAATAACGTTGAGCAAATGCTACAAAAGAACTAATTTGGCAATTTCAAGCAATAAAATTAATAAATTTAGTATAAAAACAATCATTTCAATTTAATATTTGTGATAATTATATAAAAAACAAGTAAATAAGGAAACTGACTTAAAAATAAAAAGTTTTTTTTCACGTGTGCTACGATTCGGATTGAACTTATTTAAAAATATTTACAGCATCAATTGCAACAAGATTTTGCAATTTGAAAACAGAAAAGACTAATACTGATTGAGCTGCCATCTGTTAGGTATTGCAGAAACTAGACCATAACAGCAAAGAAACAATTTTCATTATAGTACGCAGCAAGGAGATGGACGCCGACCCGACAACATGACAGCGACAATCTCACCATCTCAATGTAGAAGTACCTTAACACTGTCCTGAAAATATTTAACACTGGGCTGTACATAAAGCCATAACATACAAAAATAATTTAAAATCTTCATGAACAGCCTAAATATAAGTTTTTTAATAAATAAAATGTAGATATTTCTGTGACATTTAATAGAAAAGAAAATTACCGTTAATACATAACATAGGTTTACCATACTCTATATGCCACGTTTCAATTCTCCTGTGCATGTTGCACTAAAGTCACGTGATGCGTGCTAGAACACACAATTTCATATACGGCTGTATTGACGACACTCCAATTGACCTATATTTACGCTAAGGTCTCTATAGTGTTTAAGCAGAAAAAAACAGTAACAACAAAATAATAAACAGACTGTATCTGAGATTCCATAGATAAGTACATAGGCCTGGAATTTCAAACAACCCATCAAAACTATTGGTCACACTTGTAGAATGTGTACAATATATTTGCTCCTATTAAAGTAAAATTTTAGGTTACATTACACAGTCTTAATGGAGAGTGTTTGTATTTGATGAGCTGAAAGTCTCCAGTTTCAGCAGTTTATTTATGATGGTTGAGTTTTATAGATCAGTGTGAACAGGTGGTTGTGCAGTTTGTCGATGACACAACCTTAATTCTTCCACATGTTTTCAGGGTCATTGTGCGACTAACTATACCGCTAAAGTTATAGTACGTAATATCATGTGTGTTAATAAAACAGCGTTTGTATATTTGTACTTATTTCTTTTTGTGTTTTGCTTGTCTCGGAGATGAGACTAGAGTAAAACGTGTTTCATTGTCTGAGTTTGAGATCAGCTGTGGTACTTGTAATATTAGGTGCATAAATGTGTGTAGAACGTGATAATAAATAGATTTTGTATACATTGTGCACCTAACTCTGTGGTGTTTTGTTTGTATGCTTTTGTGCTGAAAACTTTAGTCTTGATTGTTTTTATGTTGTTGAGTGAATTGGGTGTTATCGGAGTTCTGAAATATACCAAATTTTCGTGATATTTTGTGTGCGTGGGAAATACCATGAACCAATTGTTCCTCTTGCTGAAGGGTTTTTGTTGGATAATTACTGATTCAACAAAGTTGTATTTAAGGGTGCCGTCTGCACCAGTCACCTAAAACGCTGTGCAGAGTTTGTTATACATATATCATTTAAAAGGTGTGCAATATTTGTGAATTTAATCTCATTAAGAATATATTTATGCCAAAATGGTAGAGTTTACATCTTTTAAACTGTTTCTGATGCTAGTTTCATGAAGATGAAAACAGCGAAAACCACATTTTCACTTTCATATTTAAGCTGGAAAATTTGCTGCATTACCAGAGAGACACGTCACATTCCTTTACCTTTATTATTACCATAATGATAAGGTCACTGCTGAAAATTGATGGAGGGGAAAGACTGCACGCCAGTTTAGTGCCTTGCGTGTAGAGGCTATGGTGTGTCTGACATGTGAGCTTGGATCACCCTTACTGCTCTGGCACCTCTAGACCTTGGACACGCAAAAGATCTTTAGCCAGATGGTGCCCTTAAGATATTAGTGTTATCAGATAACTCAAGTACTAAAGACAGAAGTATTTATGCCCATGGCAACAAATTTGTGTTCAACCAAATTAAAGAATATGTATATTTTATTGGCATAACTGTGTTATTTTTCTCTTTAAATTTAAAATTTTTTAATGTTGAATGAATATTATAGTCTGATGTGCAACATTCCTTTTTTTGTAGTTGATAAGGTCTTGTTTCATACTATTCATTCATGGTATTTTCAGTAGTTTGTAAATGTTAATATGTATTTATAAATTACTAGATTTTGTATTAAGTAATGAAAATACAGTATGTAGGCAATTTTGATATTTGCAGTAAAAACGAAAGTATTGTAAATTTTATTATATTATACTCTATGTTACATATAAGAATCTTTACTTAACTATAAGTGGTCTTACTGTCAGATTTGTGATAATCCTTTTCTAAGAGTGTATTTGCTTGTTATTTAGTCTTGTGGCGATGTTTTGCTGCAAATACTAACAATATATTTGTATGTAATTTTAATTGTGCTGTGTTGATTTTGGGTCTGTACATGTTCATTTGAAGCTACTATGTGGTAACATTTAAGTTATCAGGTTAAATAGCCTCATTATTTTTGCTTATCCCAGGATATTCTTGAGATGAGAAAGAATCTGCCACTCCCACCCTATGGCCCCCTCCCATTAAAAAAATTTTGACATTTTTATATTATTTGGTTACCTTCATACACCAGCCTCACTTAAGGAGATTGGTGCATGTTGCATACATTATTTTATTATTAAAACTACAGTGCACACAATTCATAAACGCATGGTGCATAATATGCACTTAAAATTTTTAGTAATAATTTTTTTAATTAAGCGCTCTAGAGCATATTTTTTTACAGCATCTACAAAACGGAAAGCATTAAAGTTACGTTTGGTTCTTTCTTATGATACCGTAATTAGAGCTGGATGCTATAAGTGTTTTGAATTATATTTAATCAAATTTGAAAGGAGTTTCCTGTAGAAATATTAGAATTACTATAAAATAATTTTGTCACAAAAGTGAAACATTTTCTTTGCAGAATATACCATAGTTTCATTATGGTCAGTTACTAATGTGTGAAATCGATATAGGTCATTCGGGATAAAGTGAGCACTAAAAATTTAACGTTTGAAAAATATCACTAGCCGTTACGGCATATAATTCATCATTTACTATAGTCCACTCACTGCTTTTATGGTTGGCAGTGAAATTATGCAAAATAGTTTGTATATTTTCTTATTTAAATACAACAATATCGAAATAAAGCAACCCAAGTCGACATTATTGTATTTTACACAATTAATAAACCCTTTTTAACAAACTGTATGGATTTATACAGACTGTACGATTTATCTTACACACGCAACCATCAAGTGACGTTTCCGGAGAGGCTAGAAATTTTGTGTCGTTAGCCCTTACACGCGGAAAGATATGAATTGGCTGAAAATATAACTTCAGCAGGGCTTTCGTGAGTGCTCACTTTATCCCGAACCGCTTATACAATAAGTACTGTTCCTCAAGAAAATATAGTAAAGCTTTTATTAATTTCATTCTCTCTCTTATAAATTACAATCTGACATAAAACACAGGTTTTGTATTGGACGTTCTGAAAGTGCAAGTGAAATATGCAAGTCCTCATGAATGCAGTTGCAACTACCAGTTTTGTTTATCAGGGTACATAAATGAAAGCACGTAACCAGAGTGGCCGCTTTACCAGGCACCTTGTGCAGTTTAACAGTTTCCTTATTTTCCATGTATCAGTGCCCTTAATGGTCTTGTGTTAGTTTATAACAAAACCTCTACTATAACCCCTCACTGTTTCCGAGAACAGGGTCGTAATAGAGAGGTTTTACTATATTTTATTTGTTTTAAGGTTTGTAGCCAATTTTGAACAGTGATGAGGTATAAATAATGGTTTTGAAAACTTAATGTGTTACAGTTTAGTTGTAAACAATTTCTTTTTTATCAGAGCAATGAATAAATAATAAGTTCAGTTTGTTTGTCATGAAAGGAGGGGGGTTGTGTAGGTGATCACTTATCACTGGCATAGTTTTGCGCATTCCAGTTGCTGGAACTCACGGCGAGAGCATTCAGATTATTGTATTCCATTTGCAAGTCACACTCACTGAGCGTGCACTGCGAGCAATTTTTACTGCTCTGTTTCTAGAGACTGTTCTGCTTTTCAGTGCAAATAAAGGTGCAATCACTGGTTATAAAACAAAAAGAAAATGTTTGCTGGGGTGAAAATTCAGCAGTCATCTGTCAGTTTAGATCTTGCGTAATACATAACAGGCAATATAAGGTGGAAATATTGAGTCCTATTCACAGTTGTTTTTGACACAGACTAGTGCGGGATCATCCGCTGACTATTTTCTGTCGTTTTCGTATATGTGGACTAACACTAGTCCGAGAATCATCTTGTGTTGGTCCGGTCTAACTTTTAGTCCGAACCAAGGGTAGGTTTAAAGATGGGCTCAGTCAAAAATAAACACGACGGACCATTAGGATATGATGATGACATCTGTGTTTTATGTGCTGTTTATGCAATATAATGAATATTTTGAACTAAAAAAGAAACATATTATAAGCCTACGTTGATAATTTATTTAGTCATAAGCACCAGTTACTTCATTTAAAACAGTCAAATTCAAACTTTGTGAGCAAAAAACTTGTACTGCGTGTTCATTGTACTGTGTAAGACATTTAAATACAGCAATAATATTTTATCAGACTTAAGAAGATGGGAAACATTACTATAAGCAACATTAAACTATATACAATCAATTTGCATAAAAGACTTTGCAAACATTATAACATATATTTACTTATTAATTCATTTATGTGACTTGAGAGCACAGTGGTAGGGTAACTCTAAAGTTGACGGTTCAAATCTTGTCTGGAGCAAAAATTTTCGTGATCTAAATTTGTTAGTTTTTATTTGTCTTATTTTTATAAGTAGGCTACATTTATTAAGTACATTCTGTAACTAAACGTTAAATTCGTTCAACTTCACAACAGTAACTCATGTAATGTTTAGTATGGAAACCTCTATTTGCACAAAATATGCTCATATATGCAGTATTTCCTAAGTTTTATGCAGAATTTTGCTGGTAAATTTTTATGTTCTTCACATAATATCACAGTAAATACATATTGTTCTTATAATATTTTGAATAGTGAAATGTACATGATTATGTACTGGTAGTGTAACCAAATATATTAGCTTTGAGTTCCGCTCTGCTTTTACGTTGTGTGTTCAGTGTTAAGGATATTTTTTATTCTTACTCATGTTTCAACAACAGTAGTTTATTTTTGTTTTAAAAGGGAATTTTTTTTTTACCAAAAATAAGCTTACGTTTGTTATGATTTTACTGACTGTCAGTTTGCAAGTATTATAGAGTAAACAAATGTAATTTTGGTATCGTGTGCCTATTAATTTTATAGTGTAAAAAATTTAAAATATGATGTATTTCATGTAGATTTGAACTCGCAAGTCTAAATTAGAAAGCGAAAACATTACCACTGCTCTACAGCAGCCATACTAGCATCGTCGCCTATAAAGGAAAATTTACTTATTTTATTTACAGCATATCTTCATAAAGTGGCATATTGGTACAAAATTTACTAACATCATCAGAATATATTCACTATATGACATAACTGAAATAATATTTTGGGGTAAATTTCAGCAAAATAAAATTATTTTCACTAGCTGATGCTTGCCTGTGAATTAAAAAGTGAAGTGCGCATGCGTGAAGCATGTGGCAACAATGTCCAAGGCTGATCCTGCGACTATCTCTAGTCCGGCATTAGTTGGCGTTTATGAATAAGGTAACACTTAGTCCGGACAAAGTCAGGACCAACCCTGGACTAACTGGCATAAGATGATCTCAGGATCCTCTCGGAACTATCTCACGAGTATGAATAAGGTTCATTGTCATTTTATTAATAATATTATTTGACGCTAAAGTGGAGGTAAGGTTAGTCTAGCCTGGCGGTTTGTCTACATATTTACTAGCTCATCAAGAAAGAGGAACTGGAGCTGACTTCTAAGAAATTTATGATAAAAATTACTTATTGTTACCAATGTTTTGCACTGTAAATGTGGCGTATTCTAGTTGTTAGAGCGCAAACCATATGCACTTGTCGCAAAGTCACATGACACTCGCCCTCTACCAGTTTTCAGATCGCCATTAGTATTTTTTTTTGTAAGACCTTTTATTTTGTGTTCTTTTTTTGTTCTACTTAGAGATGTAGAATTTAAATTTATTCCTTTATATGCTTGATATTCCTTTATAGATTTTAGAATGCTTGATATCCCTTTGTAGGTTTTAGAATGCTTGATATTCCTTTGGAGGTTTTAGTAAGCTTGATATTCTTTCGTTGAGTTTAGTATGCTTGATATTCCTTTGTAGATTGAAGTATGCTCCAAAATTTTATGTGCATGATAGTTATTAATTTTGTGGATTAACCACAGCAATCATCTTAACTTTGACAACCTGGAAAACATTCCCATTATTCCTGAAAACCAGAAATATTCACTCTTTGAAATGTGTTTTTCATTTTTTTAATGCTACTTCAATACAAATGTGTTCATGTGTTAAGCCCCAAACTTCATACAACTGCTACACTAGAGTTGTTGCATAAAATATTGTTAATATCTAAAGAAATAAATGGTACCTAACAGTGTAAATAATCCTTGTGAATCATCCACAACTTTGGTTGTTTATGTTATTACCTCCCTTGATTTGACGGATTATCCAGGGTCAGATATGTTAATAATATGGCAGTCTGTGATGTTTTTTTAAAATTGAGATTTTATGCTTTTAGCACATTGAGTCATGAAAAATTGAAGTAAATTATTTAATCATTACTGTTTTTACATACTCAGGGTTTTAATTTTTTTTTTATTTCCAGATAGGAAATTACATTACTTATGAGAAGGAGGGCTTTTGGGAGACGTTTGCCTTAGCCAGGACAGTTTTGAGTGTGTGTCAAAGAATGTAAAAGATATGTATATTTATATTTAAAGGCTGCCCAATGTAAGTTTCGGTATGGTGTACGGTTTTGTATATAATTTAGTGAGGGTGGTAAGAAAAGCACTTGGCGAGTATAGTAATAGCATTTTAGAATTGCAATTCAAGTGCTGAATACGCTGATGAATTTAAACATGTCATTATAGTAACACTATCAGATAGAGTAACACTCATAGGCTACCAATGCCTGCGCATGTGTCAGTCATTAGCTAGCTACTCGAGCCTGAATTGCTTGTGATGTGAAGACAGACAAATCTACTATTATTTTGGAGTGCTTTATTTAAAACAACTCTTTTAAATTTTTCTCAGATATTTGTTTCTGCAGTTTTTGAGAACTTAGTTTTGTGTTATTGAAACTTTAACCAGGGGTAAAATCTCAATATCTAATTTGGTTTTTAGTCTACCACCAGGAAATTAATTAAAGCTAATCACTGCATTTTTTTTATTACTGAATAGGTTGTTTGCAGAACCACACAACTTTATTTCTTCTTTAGGTTAGTATTGTTTTTTTTGTGGCTGTGTCTGACTAGAATATATAGCCTTTCCTAACCAAGACCATTGGTAAATTATATACTACGTTTCCATGTGGGATTGAAATTGAACCGTTTACAGTATTGAGTCGATACCCGTTTACATGCAAAATGTCAATTCGAACTGAAATCGATTTGGATCTGCTAGTTGAAATGTGTGGTGGTAAATATTTCGCTGCAGCAAGTGAGTTGGTAGTCATGTCATAAATTAACAGTAAACACGTATAGTTTTCTGTTTATCTTGGAGAAAATATCAGACAAATAATCTACACGCTACAATGAACAAGAAAGAATTACTGATAGTCGTAGTAATTTGGCAATTAATGTTCGCTAATTCAGTGCAAAAATAGGAGCAAGAACGAATTGAGCGTGTAAGAGAAACAGCATTTTTCGTCCGTTTACCATCAACAGACGACTAATTTCTTTTTCCTTGAATATTTCAATAAGCGTGAACACCTCTTCTGTTGTCCAAATATTTCTATTTACCGGTACATGTGACATTGATTATTAGGACTATTATTTGTAAACAGATGCCAACAGTGTGTGTGAATTTCAACCCGATACACTTTCAGTACAATCTGTGTTTACATGTCATTTCAAATCGAACTCTATCTGATTCAATCCCAATTTTAGCTGGAACGACCTTGAGACTCAAATCGATTTGGATCCCGTTTATATGACCATTCTCAATCCCGAAAGTGGTTTCAGATAGATTTGAATCAGACATGGAAACGTGGTAATTATTTTGAAAGTGGAAAGAAGATATAACAATGTTATAATTAATTTTTACCATCCAGCACAATATACTTGTGATTAAATAATCAGCATCTGGATAAATTCTAGTAGAATAATATAGATTTATACACATGTTTGAAATTTTATTTCAGTACTCACTGTTATATTAATAGATCTTCTGGGTTTTTGTTTTATGTGTCAACCCTTGGAAATGCACTGCTAACATTTTGTGTAACTGAAATAATTGTTCCTGTCTGCTAATTTTTGTTAATAAGTTAAATTCCTCTATAACAGTTTTGGCCAACTTTATGAGAAAATATTTTTGCAAGCACTACACATTTATCACAATCTCTTGAGCCATAATAAAATATTAAAGTCGGTATATGAAATTTATATAGCAGATTGTGACCCAGAAATATATCGTGCTAGAAATTTTTTCTTCAGAAAGTTGGCAAAGCTGGTTTTCTAGGATTGCTCTTTTTTTATTTTTGCAAATTGCCATTGATAAACCTATAGTTTTCAGTTTATACTCGTAGCATTTATTTATGTACGTCTCATATTTAAGTAGCTATCCTTCTGATATCTTATGAACTTGTATGGCTTAAACCAGTAATTGTATACAAATACCTACTTTTTAATATGACTGTGACAGTTTTTGAATGTTTGCATAAATTATTTCAGATCTGTACTGTTTTGTATACTAGATTTGTGATTAACAGCAACTTATATGTGGAAGAAGCAATATTATAAATAGAGCTACATTTCCGTGTATACTAATATTATTTGTGACAAATTTGTATAAATGTGAAAGAGTGTGTTTACTCTCTTATCATTAATAAACCTGAAGTTGAAGCATGTTTATATATATATATATATATATATATATATATATATATATATATATATATATATATATATATATATATAAAGAGAGAGAGAGAGGGGGGGGGGTTAATTTTCATTTAATAGTCCAATATAACACTGAAAAGCATATTGTCTGTAGTTGGTTTGAGTTAATTAGTAGGATTGGAATGCTGCGAAGTACAGTATATGGGTACTTTGTAACTATTGTGCCTTTTGTTTTAAAAGTTGCTAACACTTTTGCATGTTATTTTACCCATGTCTGTACATTCTTATTTAAAGAACCTGCTAGTGCAACATATTTAATATGTGATTTAAAGTAATTGGAGACACTAGATATATCAACCCTTTCAAGGATAAGGTCACCAGCACGTACCTTATGTTAGGAAACAGATTTAGTTATGTCCACTTAAATTTTTTGTGTTGTTTCCATGGTTTAGATATTTTAAGATTTTGTGACTATGGGGTCATATATTTTAATTTAATCTGCGGTTTAGGGTGTCTCATTGTTTTTGTTTTTGTGTATTTGGTAATAAAAATGCAAGTATTTTGCAGTCAGTGTACAGAATTACACTGGGCATTCATGTTTATTTTCCTCTATCTGAATTGTGACACTTAATGTGCAAATTATTTATTAGTAATGAGTTAACCTTGTGTAATTTCTCAATGTAAACATCAAGAGTAAAGCTGATGTGATGTTTAGTTAAAATTTGCATGTAAGTGTAATTTATACAGTGACCTGCATTATGCATTACTAAATTGTGCTGTATTATGCAAGATTATAAAATGTTGCATGGTTCTGGGTATTGACGACTTAATGCATTATTGTCTAAAATACAATATTGATGTTTTTCTATCTTACAAAAATAAATTTATGAATCATACAATATATTTTTGAAAATCTGAAAATTTCATATGTACTGTAGTAAGTCCATAAATTATTAAATTGTGCTGAAGTAATGTTAATAGTACCCTATTATGTAATTTTGAACATAATAGTGAAATTTAAAATAAAGCATTGAAATAATTTTTTTAACCGAGTGCCTTGGTAGGTGTAAAGATTGTAAACAGAAGTCGATTCATATGGTATTATTATTGGTAGATCATTAGTTTGGTTTTAAAAATATATTTTACTTGTACAAGGGTTAGGATTTATGCAGTACAGTAAATTAAAATTATAGTAATGCAGACAGTTTTTAAGGCATATGGGTAGGTGCTATTGTTTTTTACAAATCTTAATTAAAAATAAAACTAATGAAACAAAAGAAATGCCAAAGAAAATTCAGAATAAATTCAAAATGTGTAATTTACTTTCAGAGAATAATGGTGCAATTACAAAATGTAATTTTTACTTTGAAATACGGTACTTAAAATTGAGTGTTACAGTACTTTGATAGTGAGCAAAAGTATTTACGTATTTTGCAGTTGCCCAAAATTACAGTACAGGCTACAGCGTGTATTCCTTAAATATATTACTACAGTATCAGTAGTAAAACTATTAAAGACTTTCAGTATTGCTTTGTACAAGTTTGCTTAACATTTGTTAAGTAAGTGTACTCTTATGAAATTTGTATTTAATACGGTACTTTTATTCTCTGTTTTTATCAGTGAATTTTTACTTGTCATTTGAATTTATAATTCCAGGCTGGTAAACTGTACTGACCTGCACTGAAAATTCTATATCAACATTGTTTATGAATATTTCTATGTATTTATGTACATGTGTCATGATAAGAACCTGTAATACAAGGCACAGAAAGAGAATGTGATTAGAGGAATTGATAATAAATAAGAACATGGGACGAAAATGAAAGAGGGAGTAAGGAGTGAAGAGGGATTGTAGAGAAGGGGGAAGAGAGGATTTCGGAATGAAAAAAAAGTGGGGAAGCTAGGAATAAAAAGTGAGTGATGTGTATAGCAAGGTTAGCAGTTTTTTATTTTGGTTAGTAGCACTAGTGTCTTTAGTGATAGCATTCATTGTAGTGTGTTGTTAAAAATATCTTCAATACTATATTCAGAGTCTGTTGGGCAGAAAATTAAAATTCACTCTGGGACAATAATTATTCCCAGAAGCATTGTAGCAAATGTTATTTAATATATGTAATGTGTGTAAATGTATCTTAAAAGTAACATTTAACAGCTTGATACCTCAACTACATGCTGCCTCAGAGATATATGTTAGATTTTCCTACATTTTTAGAAAATTACAGCTGTTGCTAGATATAAAACAGATCAGTCATTGTGAGGATACAGATGGAGGCTGTAGCAGAGTCGCCTTAATTAAATGTTTTTGTGTTTTATAAATGACAATATTGAAGCGGTTAGACTTTATGATAGACTGAAGATTATAGTTCAAGTTTTTTTTGTTGTGTTATTCAGTAGGCATCTGCAAATATGTGATTTAATGTTCTGGTTGAATGTAAAATGGCATTATTAATTAGCGGCATTCACTAATTTAAAATTTGTATTGCATTCAGTAGGTGCTGACAATATTTTTCTACATGCCAAGGTAAGTGTTTTTGTATCAAGTGATATAGCACTGCAAAAGAAGTAAGTTTTGTTAACAAGTGCCAATTATGGTTAAATAATTATTAGTTGTTCATGTATGATTTTCATACAGAGTTTTTAAGAACTATGCTTATTCAATTCCTTACGAATAAATTTAATGTAAATGTGTAAGTTGCTTGCGTATTGAAAGCTTGCATACAAGAAAACTTCCAATTTTTTTTGGTGAAATATTTGGAGAGTGTTTTATTTGGTTTTCAGAGGCTATGAATAAAGGCCACGAACTTTAAGAATAAATTAATGCATAAATAATTTGTTGTATTTGTGGTTCAAACTTCAAAACAGATAATTAATTTACTGATAAATATAAAGCCATACCTGCTATGATTGTGTAGCAGCAAAATCTAGTCAAGTTTTAGTTCACTATGGATGCAGAACTGATGAATGGAATAAAACTGTCACTACAGTTTACATAGTTTGTATTTATATGTTCACAAACAGAATTAACACTGATGAATGACCCAAATAAAATTGATATTATAAAGACATATTTTTTACTTACATCTCATCAAATTTGGTTCAGTTAATATTATTGAGTACTTTCAGCACTCCAAAATACTGTCCTGCACCCAATTTTTTTTCTAGAAATGGGTCAATGTCATTTTTCGTAGTGCTAGATACCTATATCAATTTCATAATATTCTTACAATCCTTGACACATACTTTTGTTGATAAATTCAAATTCGGCAGGGCTCTATAAAGTATTTATTGTTACATGAATTTAAAAACAGCGTACATTGGAACTTCTAGCCATAATTTTTCAGGAGACTGACAAAAAATTTAATTTTGGATTTACTTCAGAATATTAATTTGGACTATTATTACATATTATACTAAACAATTAAATCACTTATCAGTGTATAGCACTGTGTTAAACGATTATTTAAAATGTCCTAAGCTGCTGAGTATTTATCTTTCTAATATGATAATATGGACATATATTTGACAATTTCAGCCTCTGAATGCTGTGTTTTGTTGCCAGATGTATAGTGAGACTGCCCAAAACCTGAGTACCGTTTGATTCACAACTTGCATATTGCAACTTTCTCATTAATGGGATCTGCTTTGAAATATTTTTCAAAAATAACTGCAAAAAGTGCATTCAAGTTAATGTACAGACACTACGTAAGTTGTAACACAGGCATTATCTTCTTTCAAAATACTTCATTGGTTACGCTATGAGACTACCATCTTTTTGTAGACTATAATCAACACTGTTTATGTAAAAAAAAAAAAAAAAAAAAATTCAAAAA